>PVJC01019971.1:0-14722 GCA_004026665.1 Murina feae | reverse complement strand
AGCAGCTGTCCCGGGTCCGCTGCCTAGCTCCGCCCACGGGAGCCTCTGAGGAGTATCCAGGAGTGCCTGTCCCAGGTCCACTGCCTAGCTCCACCCCCTGGGGGCCTCCCCAGGGCATGCAGGAGCACGGGGCCTCTGCAGGGTGTGCAGGAGCAGCCATCCTGGGTCTGCTGCCTGGCTCTGCCCCCCGGGGCCTCTGCGGTACATCCAGGAACGCCTGTCCTGGGTCCACTGCCTGGCTCTGCCCTGGGGCCTCCACAGGGTGTTCAGGAACACCCGTCCAAGGTCCGCTACCTTCATCCGCCCCCCAGGGGCCTCCACAGGGCGTGCGGGAGCGTCTGCTGCACAGTGCGGAGAATCCGAAGCCAGTTCACTGTCCGGCTCCACCCCAGGTGTGTTTGCTCAGCAGCAGGGCTCCACCAAGGGATTCTGCACCAGCGTCCGCCCCTGGCTTGCCACCCAACTCTGCGCCAGGTGTGTCCCCTCAGCGGTGTGAGCCCACTAGGCGTGTGCGATCGTGGGCCCTCTGGTGGGAAACGTCCAGGCCTGCACTCACCAGCCTTCCCACCCCCCAGTGCAGGAACCCTGAAGGGGCTGTGGGCAGCCTGAAAATGGCTCTCAGCCCCTCACCCAGGCTGGCCAGGCATGCCAGCAGGTGGACATCCCCCCCGAGGTGTCCCAAACTGCAAGAGGGCACAGGCCGGGCTGAGGGACCCCCACCCCCCCGAGTGCACAAATTTTTGTGCACCGGGCCCCTAGTATATATATGATAAAGGGATATTCTAGGAAACTCCTTTATTTAAAGAAAGACCTGAGAGGAGAAAATTCCCTGTCCTGGCTTTGGCCTCTATGTGATGCTGGGAACCAAGGAGTCATCTTAAGACCAGCACGGTAAGCTGCGCTAACAGTACAGGAATAATCCATTTCTACAAATGTCAAAGCAGAAAAAAATTCAAAACCTGCCATTCATGTGAGTGAAGTACATAAAAGACTTCAAGCACATCTGATTTATTTTATTCTTAATCTGGATGAACACGAGTATTCATTATATTTTTCTTCTAATTTAGTTTGAAGCAAGAAATAGGTGCCATCAGATGTTCTGAAAACAAATCTTTTCAAATGTTGGCAAAGTGAAATAATGTGCTAGCATACACATAAGAAATTAGAATTTACAGATCAAAAGTGCTAATAGACACAAGTTCAAGTAAAGTCAGGTCAGAGTCTCTGACCCAATATGTGAAAAAGAAATATGTAATCCAAAATGGAGTTTCTCCATCGTTATGCTGGGCTCTCAAAGCAGTATTTCTATGAGATGGACAGACTGTCTTTTGAACTGAGGTAGCAACACAAAGTTATGATATGACCAACATATCATCAGGTTAAAAGCTATATTCCATGTTATCGTCCTAAAATTCCAGTTTTGCATGATGCTTCCTTCTGTGGACCACAGCCTCTGGCTATAGGTTGTGGAGTCTCATGGGCAAACTCCAGAAGGAGTGTTCAGCGAGTTTTATAAATAATAGGCAATCTATCATCTCCTGTCCTGACTGGTTGTTTTCTAAAATTTTGGATATTATTTTAAAAATTTGGAACTCAATGTGGCCCCCACAGGGCTACATTTATTTAACTTCCAGATGGTAAGATAATGGAGAGGAAAAAGATGGCCCTATAAAACATACAGATGTCCTGTAAACCCACAGGACAATGCACATCCTCATTACTGGTTTATTCATCCATACAAAAGGCATCACACGCTAAACAAGATGAAGAGATTTGCTAGTTGCGCATCTCACTATGGGAATTATTTTGCTAGTGAAAGCAGTTAATGAGAGGAAATGTTTTACTTCCTCCTGAGAATTAAATATATGGAGATACATTTCTCACAATGGGATTTCCTTGTAAGAACCACATAATTAAGGTGAATTATGAATGGAGGCTATTAAGTAAATCTACTCTCGCGTAACAAATTGAATCTAAAATAAGCACCCGATATTCCAAATATTTTTCCTTTATTCATAATAAATCACACCTTAAAATATATTATGTGTTTTTAATGAAATTATTTCTTAATAATTTGCTAGGCAATTTCTTTCTTTACACAAACATTTGGACTCAGTATCATCATCAATTCAAACTGTCCAAGTTTTAACTGGAAACAGCATATTTATAACTATATCATGAAAAATACCAGTCTAAATGAATCTGAAACAACTAAATTCTGTTAATATTTTGGAGATTATATATATACACACACACACACACACACACACACACACACACACACAGACACAGATATAAGTACCTGAAATACATGTACTTATGTGGGTGTATATATAATACTTTGGTTTACATATTTCTCAGTATTAGAATACTAAGCATGAATTTATGCTTAAATTATTCCCATTCTAGTGTTATTTCATGTCACAGCTACATTTTTCAAAATCATTTTATTTTGCATTTTTATGGGTTCCAATTGCTTGTTTTTCGTCTCCATCAAATCTTGTTTTGCTGCTTTGTTTTCCATTTTGTAATTCTTATTTCTGCTTATCCACAGAATTACTTCTCTTATTTTTAGAGCTTTTTAATAATTATCTCAAACATATTTTAAAAGTTTCACTAGTGCTTCCATCTCCAAAGTAAATTATTTTCCAGAATGTTATTGTGTAAGTTCCCTTGTTTCTCCTGTATTTGGAATTGTTGGTTCCCAGGCTCCACCTTGGGTCTTGAGGCTCCCTCAGCCTTCCCCTTCTGTTAGTAGTTGTGCAGCTTCCTGGACCTGCCTGTCTCACCGAGGGCTCAGGAAGCCTGTCCCAAGGCAACAGTGGCAGGGCGGGCTCTTGGGCAAACAACTTCAGTCAGACAGGGCCACTCACTCAGAAGGGCCCCTACCCTGGCTTAGTGATCTGCTCTCCCAGTCTTAAAGTTTTTAATAATTTTATCTAAGAAATGTGAACCGAGGAACCTATCACATCCTTTCTTACTCAGATGTTACTTCTCTGTATTAGCCAATTAGCTCAAAATGAAGATAGAAGGAAAAGAAAGAAATGACCACTTTTAGTTCCTTTTTCTTTTAGTCCTTCCTTGCCTATTAGTTAGTGAAGATAAAAGTCTTGGCAAAATGCATGCACAGTGGTAGGCTAAATATAATCACTGAATTAGTTTTGTGCAGGATTTCTCTGTTGGTAATAAAATATAAAATGCATGGACATATATAATATGAATTGGGTAATTTCTGCAAATGCTTGTATATTTCCATTTAAACCATCATGGCACTGTATAAACATGACTATAAAAATGTATTTCCAAAATTTAGATTTTTATTTTTTCTTTAATGGATATATTAGATCGAAAATAAAAATAAGTTGAGCCCACAATGTGGCTCAGTGGTTGAGCATCAACTTATGAACCAGGAGGTCATGGTTTGATTCCCAGTCAGGGCACATGCCGTGGTTGCAGGCTCGATCCCTAGTGTAAGGCGTGCAGGAGACAGCCAATCAATGATTTTCTCTCATCATCGATGTTTCCATCTCTCTCTTCCTTTCTGAAATCAAGAAAAAATACCTTATAAAAAAATAAGTTGAGAGACAGACCACAGATGAAAGAAAAAGATTTATATTTTGATACATTTAAGGACACTTTTTCTTGTGCTTTGAATTAAGGGCCCAGATTCTCATTTTACTCTCAGCCACACAAATTATATAGTCAGCCCTGAATGCAGGGTTAAGGAAAAAGCCGATATTTGAGCATATGGACACATCAGCCCACACTAGTGTTTGGAAGCTATCCTGGCTGCAGCTTCAAGCTGTGAGTCTGATTCCATTTCAGGAAGTGAGCCAAGGAATGTCTGCCGTGTTCAGTGAGGCACTTCTACTCTACAGCAGCTTACAGGAGTCACTCTTACTTGTGAATAAAAATCTTAAAAATCAGGGATTAGTGCTTGTCCTATGTAGTAAAAGGTTAATATACAAATCAGCTGAACTGCAGAATGACCCGTCACTGTGACACGTGCTGACCACCAGGGAGCAGACACTCAGTGCAGGAGGAGCACCACTCAGCCAGAAGCCCTAAGCTGGGCTCACTGCTGGCGAGTGCAGCAGCGGCGGCGGAAGCCTCTCCCGCCTCCGTGGTAGCACTAAGGATGTCCAACTCATGGCTCAGACCTGCTCCCTACTCCCGAGAGCTCTCAGACTGCCAGAGGGTACAGGCTGGACTGAGAGAATCCCCCACCCCCAAGTGCATGAATTTCGTTCACCAGGTCTCTAGCATTGATATAATGTTCCATACTTGAGAAGGTAGCTTCTCCATTTTTACTGATTAAAGAAATGACTGTGGCTTTAGCATTTTATATCTTTTAACTTTTATTGTTAACACTTTTACGTATGTCCCCATTTCCCTCCATTTTCCCCACCTCAAGCCAGCCCCTGCCCCTCTTCCCGCTGGCCATCACCACACTGCTGTCTGTGTCTATGGGATATGCGTATATGTTCTTTGGTGAATCCCTTCACCTTCTTTCATCCTGCCCATCCCCTCCCATCTGGCAGCTGTCAGTCTGCTCCATGTATCCATGCCTCTGTTTCTATTTTGTTCATTAGATTCCTCATATAAGTGGGATCTGATGGTATTTGTCTTCCTCTGTCTGGCTTATTTCACTTAGCATAAGTTTCTGGTTCATGGAGATACTTATCTTGTTTCATTTATATCTTCCTTTAAAATGTTACATATTCGTATTTTGTCTGTCAGGGCTCTGTATCTGGATCAGAGTTGTGGGGTGATGTGTCAACAAAAGCACTCACTGTTTTACATAGAGATGTAAAGAAATGCAGATGATACATTGGATGTTATAGCTACTATTTTTAAAATATGCAATTATGCATTAAGAAAAGAAGGGGAAAATAAATGATTTCATTCCCAGGTATCTATTGAATCAAAATGATTCATCCAAACTATCTTCCCTTTAAGTGATAGAAAAGCTCACTTCTAGAATAAGCATTCGCATGAGCACAGCGCTTCATGTCTGACATTACTAATGGGGAAGGGCTGCTTCTCTTCTTCGCTAAATCTTTTTAATTTGTGTTTATGTTGCCATCGATGATAATTAGGTTTAACAAAAAAACTCTTTTTACTTATTTAATTCTGTCTCTTGTCAGTAAGTAGGTCATGCTGCAAATAGGGTATTTACTTGTCAGTTGCTGGAACTGGAAACAAAACAAGCAAAACAGGCACAAGACATCTGGAAGACTTCATCAAAGATCATGCTACTTATCACGTGCAATGGCATTATTTCTATTCCATTTCTGCTATGAAATTTTAAAAAACAAGCAGCATATTCTGAAAACTGTAGTCTTCTATCATCATGGTTTATCTGTGTACCAGTCAGAGCCAAGCACAAAGGAAATTATTCCTGCCTTCTGCAATGTGGGAGGTAGAGATTTAGGGTATAAACGTATTTCCTCTGCTCCACAGCTTCCAATGATGCGACAATTCCGTGCCTTCAATACTATATTTTTGGAGCCTAAACTCAGGTAGAGAAATAGCAGCTCTCTGATATCATGTCTGCTGCCAGGAATGCTGAATTTCGTGCCCGGTGTATCTTGCCATGTATCGAGATAAACAGATCGGAAATGGTAGAGCCTATTCATTTTTCAGCCCCAAACTGCAGTTGCCACTTGGCATTCTATCCAAGCATCGCAAGGAAGTACCTGTTGCCACCAACATTATTTTGTCAGGGGGCAGATGCTCAACACAGATGCAAAATCACTGTGGCTGCATCCTGGCAGCTGCATCAAGCAGTTGACGCCAAGACTAATTCATGTCTTTCCAAAGCATTATTATTCTTCGTTCTCTGACAAATTTTAAGAAAGGCACAAAAGGATGGAAAGTTTTGCTCTCTGTGGACTTACATACATGAAAGGACCAACTTCTGACCTGCTTTTATAAGAAAAATGTGTCTTAGTGGGTCAGGAGTGCTTTATTAAATAGACCTCTTTAAAAATCTTTATTAATTATACCTAATTGGAGAGACCTAATTTGAATCTTATTAGGTCAACAAAAGGATTAGAAAGCAAGCATACAGATATGAAACAGAAATGGAAAACATGAAAACAATTATGTTGAAATTAGATTTTAAGGTTCATGATCTTTATTTTTACAATCAAGTAAGTATGTGCTTCTATAATTTGCCATCTGCTAGTAAGTGGCATTCCATTTCATAGCATCCTTTACATCACAGTGCTTTTCGTTGTTTTTGTAGGCAGTCCTGCATTTGAATCCTGACATGGGTTCTCATTAATGGAATGATAGTAATTATATTATCTCTCTCAACCTTATACATTCATCTATAAAATGGGGATAATAGCTTATGTCATACAGTTATTCTAAGAATTTGATGAAATGAGATGCTTGTGATTTGCCTACGTTACTATGCACAGGAACACCCGGCGAACAAATGCAGCTTGAACAGACTACAGCTCCATAGACTGTAATTCAGAATGTCCTGGTCGTGTACAAGAATATGTTTTAAACATGAACCACAGTGGTTTTGATTTAAGTGGTCAGTGGCTACTTAAGAATCATCAATGTATGTAAATTTAGTAGTACCATGTTGTGGAGAGTGGCTACAGCATATGGACAGGTTCAAGCCTCAGTCTAATGAGAGGGCACTGTCCACTGGTGGCAAAGCCCTCCCAGCAGTCATAGCCAAAGGCTATAGTTGTAAACCTGACCTTATGGTCCGAACCTGTGGTCCCAGGTGGATGAGTGAGGTAGGCTTCGGGGGGGTGGGTGCAGCAAGTGCTGCCAAAACAATGCTTGATGGAGTTCACATGCATGTAATCGAGTAGATTAGAAACCCACGACAACATTGTAAACATCCTGACCACACCCTTACTTTGCCTCATGGAGTCTGGCTATAAAGTAAAGACTCGGCTTGCAGGCTGTGGCACTATCTCTCCATCCGAGAGCAGTGTCCCACCTGGCCCCAGTTTTATCTTCTCGTCTATCTTCTTTAGTCCTTCACTGCTGACCCCACCCCCACCCCTCTCAGGCTTACCCCTGGCGATGCTGAGCGCGGCTCAAGATGTTATACATAGGTTTTTGCTGGTTCTAGGAATTAGATAACATGGAGTTTGAACAAGAGTGAGATACTAGTGTTATATACAGATCCCCCCTCAGCAGGATGCTGTTCAGCCCTTTGCTAGATGTAACTAGAGTGGTGACTTCTGCTCAGGACCAGTATACATCCACTTATCCTTATTACTGTGCTGAGTCTCAGACCATACACTCATTCTGAGTCTTCTATTCGGTCAGTCTTTCTGATATAAGTGTAGATAGACACACAAAATGCTGAAATCTCATTCTCTCCACTGGAAAGTGCTCCAATTTCTGTTTTCTGTTCTATATTTAATTTGCACAAGACTAAGTGCCACAGGAACTGACGGCAGCGCCCTCTCCTGGCTGTCTCCCTGCAGGGCCTGAGGAAGGCATTTATCCTTTGCCTCTTCTCCTGTACCATCATTCAAATGTTCTTCTGACAATATCTCGATGAAAAAAAGAAAGTCCTCTCCAGGAATTAAAGTATACCAAACTGGAATGCTGACAGAGGCCATGCGATTGACCAACAGCTTATTACATTTATGAAATGGCCTTAAAATACAATATGAACTAAATTCATAAACAAGCTTTTAGACTGACAGTATCCTAATCCTTCTCTACCTGTGAACTGGAATAGCAGTGGAAAATCTTAAGAATCTTGGTTTGATTTCAAAAAGCCACCTTACTAAGACTGTCACAGAATGTAAATAAAATAGAATACTAGCAATATTAAGTGGTACATAAAGAATCGCCTTCCGATCCTTCTTTTCCTGCTACTATAAAAGCCAATGAACAGAGACTAATTTCTTCAATCAAGCACTGAAACGTACGGAATTCCTTACTGAAATGCAAATGAGTTATATAATTACCACAAACTTCCTTGTTGGAAAATTCACTTCAACAAGTTGATGTTGCAGATTAAAGTTTTACAGCACAGAAAGGGAATAGAGGAAGGGGTGCTTCCCAGGCACTGGCAGAATGCCTCAGGACGGCAAGGGTTTGTCATCGCAAGGGAACATGTCTCACGCACCAAAATCAGGAAGGCGAGGAAAAGGAAGAAAGGTGGACAGAAGTGAATCAATTACTTCACAATTTTTCTCAGGGTTTCCCTGTCCCTAACGGAATTTGAGAGGCAGATTTGAGTCCGTGCTACACCTTGGAACAGGCCAGAGGAGTGAGTGCTATTCTGTATCCTCACCTTTGAACAGAAAGTGTGAGGACAACATCCTCAGACTCAGCTCCTGAGCACCGTGAATGAAGGAATTATGTTATTTCACAGGGATGGCTAAGTTTCTAAATAAAGTATATGATCTGTGGTTTTTATACTTTTAAGTAGGAAAAATGAGAATAATGATTTCTACCGGGAATGGGCGCATTTGTTTGCTGAAATATTTTTAAAAGTTAGTTTCTGAGGTATGTCATCTCGGTTTTAATTCTTAGTGAAATCGCCTTCCCACAAAGTGCAGAACTGTTTAAATCAGGGGTAGGCAAATATGAATCTGCTAAATCTGGCTGTCACCTGTGTTTGTAAATCACATTTTACTGGATCACAGCCAATCTGCTGGCTGCCTCCCAGCAACAATGGCAGAGTGAGGTCTTCAATCAGTTGTGACAGACCTAAGGCCTGCAAGTCCTACAAAATTTGCTATCTGGCCCTTTACAGATATAGTTTAATGACCTCTGGTTTTAAATAGTGTCCTTTCTTTAAAAATCTCAAAGCCTGAGTATCTTCCTTTTATTTTTCCCATCACCATGTATCCCCTATGAAGCCTGAGTGTCTTTTAAACATGAAGCCCTAGTAGGAGAGCACAGTCATTGGGTTAACACATGGGTCATAGCATAAAAATTATCCTGAAAACCCAATTTTCTCTTGTTAGATAAAATTTTGGTATACGGTGATTTGCTTTTTAAACAGGTATCATGAGATTAACAAATGGCCTTCAAAGATTTCTCAAATGCATTTAAAATATAATTATATATACTTTTTTTTTCAGGGACACAATACTGCCTATATCTCACTAAAACGCATCATTCAGAGAAATGACATGTAATTAAATATTTAAAATGAATATTGATCTAAGCCATTGGATTCTACTATAAGAGTTTTGGGCCAGCCCTAACCAGTTTGGCTCAGTGGATAGAGCGTTGGCCTGCAGACTCAAGGGTCTCAGGTTCTATTCCTGTCAAGGGCCTATACCTTGGTTGCGGGCACATCCCCAGTGGGTGGTGTGCAAGAGGCAGCTGATCAATGTCTCTCTCTCATCGATGTTTCTAACTCTCTATCCCTCTCCTTTCCTCTCTGTGAAAAATCAATAAAATATATATATTTAAAAAAAAAAAAACAGTTTGGGGCCAAAGTATTAGCTGGAATAGGTCAAGGCTAGAATCAGGACTAAAGAATGTGATTGGATAATGGTGCTGACCCCAAGGAAAGTGATTTGTGTTCAGAACTATAGGGCCATAGAGTATGCTTGCATGCAATCTCGGTGGCACCATTATAAAAAGAATCATGTCTGAGAGACAGGTGTGCCACTCTAAGTCAGTAGGTGTAATCAGGAAGACAGCCAGTCCTGGTTCCCGGGAACTGAACTCCAGCTTGAAACAAGCAACGTCAACAGTAGCAGGATCCACCTCTGTTCTGTGTAATCCTGGGTGCTATTATTTTATCCAACCTCTTGCCATGATTTATTCTGAGCTCTTGACTATGTTTGTTCTTGAGAGATAGACTAAAAACCTTAGGTTATCACAACCAAATTTACATAAATGGGTGTTCAGCCCCATTTGCTAACCACAGGCTTTTATCAAGTCCCAGGCAGCAGCCTTCCATCTTCATTTTTGGAGGAATAACTTGATAGAGATAAAACTTCACAAGGCGGGGAACTGAGAAAACTTCCACTGGACTCTTAATCCAGTTACTTCTTTGCTGTCACTGACAAGTATTTTTTATGAACTTTTATGAGCCTGAATTCCCTTCTAGGTCATCTAAAATGGAATGCAATTATGTATCTCATAAGATAACATATAGAGCCAATAAGAAAAGTGTGTGAAATTGCTTTGTCTGTACGAGAATAGCTTTTAAATGTATAATTTTTTCTACATATGTTCTTACTGCTATTGTGATAGTAAAAATTTCCCCCTAAATCTGAGCTAATTAAATCTGTGAACAATAGATGTCAAATTTTTTTCATGGACCTTAATAAAAGTTTCATTTTATATTTAATTAGATGTTTAACATAGTTTATTTTTTATGTACAAACTTACCCATTTACCTTTTACAGTGTTTGTGTGTGACAGAAGAGGAGTAAGGGATGACTGGGTGGATGGTATATTACAAATGGGGACAGGGGAGCTTATGTCCTCCCCACTTTCTGGGTACAGAGCCCAGCACTGAGACTAAGCATGCTTGTTTGTTATTGCCTGCACCTGCTGCCTTAACTGCCCTGAACATCTGCTTAATGCAAGAGTTGCTTTTGGCTAATTAGTCCTTCATGATGCCACACCATAGAGAAGAGACAACATCTGAACCAGAAATGTCAGCAATTTATGTATCAAGTTAAGATGCTGAACTGAAACAGGGCTGAAGAATGAAAGGGGTTCGAGAATGATGGGGTGGAAATAGGAAAGGCTTACAAAAGACGCAGGAAGGTGAAAAGTAAAGAAATGAAAGCAGTTTTGAGGGCAGCTCAATCAATACTGAATATTCCCCAAGATGTTTCTTTTATATAGAGGCTACCTCAGTTAGCACAGGAGGAAGTGGACTCTTTAAAGGGGTTGAACAGGGTCAGGAAGACAGTTCCTAAGAGACTCACTTAGCAGACCAAATAGATCCCTCAGGCCACCTTGCCCGAGAGGACTGCTCATGGAGAAAGCTGCCTGCCTCACATACTAAAGCCCTGGCTTCTTAGCCGCCAGCAGATGTTTTGATTACACTCACTCCCTAAGAGAAGTTTAAACATAGCTAGCTGCTGTTGACGCTGAAGGACAAAAGCACTTCCATACTATACATGTCTGGTGGTAATATAAATTAGAAAATGCTTGTGAATGGGTACTTTGCATTATCTCAGAAATATACATATGGGCTTAGCTTCTGACCTACATCTAGAAATTTACTATGAAGATGCATCTCTCACAATAAAAATACACACTTGCAGAAAGTTTTCACAGCAGTAAAATTTATAATTGCTACATGTTGTAAGCAATTTAAATGCATAAATGTGGAAAAGTGGTTGAAAAGAATTTGGTACATCCACATAATGAAGTACTGTACTGCTATAAAATAAGAAAGAATTTATTTATGAGCTGACATGGAGTGATCTCAGGCTATGTGAAATAAAGGAAGTGTAAAAGGTATCAGTGCTCTTTTTGTATAAACAAGAAAATAAACACATGCATGCATACATACATACATACAAACACAGGAAGGTAAACCAGAAATTAATGACATTAATTGCCTATAGGGGTGAGTGGGTGCAATTGGGTAGAAGGGTGAAGAATGGGAGCAAACAGGAAAAATAGGGGGATGAGGGTGTGACTTCTCAGACGACACATTGTGGTACAATTCTATCCTTCAAATCCGTATGAATTATCTATATATTTAAAAATAGGATAAATAAATTAACCAAAAATTAGGGGAGGAGGCTTTATTCAAGTAAGCTTTGAACACTTTATTTGGGTTAATGCTTGAAGATTAAAGTCAAAATAGTTCAACAAATATTGATTCAGAGTTGATAAATTTGTCTTTCTTTACCTCTTATTTGTTTTTTGTGTTGTGTGTGTGTGTGTGTGTGTGTGTGTGTGTGTGTGTTTGCAGCTGACTTGGGAAAGAAATTCTTAAATTACTTTCTGAAATAAAATAATTCAGTTCCTTTACATATACTCCCTGAATAATTCATTCAATATATATTTATTGTGTATCTAATACATAATAGCTACCAGTTCATTACAGATAACCACATGAAAATTAAGGAATGGCAAATATATTCAGTGAGCTCCAATTTGAGGGAAGGGGATAGAAATGTGAAAAATAATTTCAGGGTAGCAAATTAAATTTTTTAAAAAGCTATAGGAAAAATTTACATACACTTGTGTTGAGGGCCGCTGGATAAACACTCGGGCATCTTTAATTATGTCGGCTGAAACTCAGAGCAGGCAGAGCCATGCCCTGGGGGCGGACCTAATCAAAAGATTGGGACACCACTCACCACTCAGTTTGACCTTCCCACCTAGTGTTAAGGGGTGGATCTCATGATGTTGCCAGGAACTCAAAGCCCACCGAGATGTGATATAACTTCCTGTTATTCGAGTATTTAATAAATCTGCTTGTGGGGCTAACACCCTGGCCCAGCTTTCATTCAATTACTGTCTCAGTCTTTGGTGTTTTGTTTTTTTTTTCATTTTTCCTTAAACCTCATTGCGTTCTAATCAAGATTTCATCAACCCCTGTGTTCTCTCTCTCTACGCTGGTCGCGGGAAGAGAGAACCCCCTTTTTTCCCCAAACACTTGTATGAACTTGTGAGTGATGGGTTAGAGAGTGGGATTTTCAGGAGGAATAGAAATGAACATGAACCTTCATTGGGGAAGATGTGTGGTTGAACAGAAATTTGGTCACTCATTTGTCCTGAACTAGCTAAAAGAGGCAATAGCCTGACATTGTACACAACAAATGGGTCACTACTGAAAGGCTCATCATAAAAGTAACAGCCAGAATTTCAAATTATAAAAATGTTCTGCCCTAATCGGTTTGGCTCAGTGGATAGAGCATCGGCCTGCGGACTGAAGGGTCCCAGGTTCGATTCCGGCCAAGGGCATGTACCTTGGTTGCGCATGCATCCCCAGTGGGAGGTGTGTGAGAGGCAACTGACCGATGTTTCTCTCTCATCGATGTTTCTAACTCTCTATCCATCTCCCTTCCTCTCAATAAAATATATTTAAAATCAATAAAATATATTTAAAAAATAAAAAAAAATGTTCTTTTCATAGACATGCAGCTATATTGTGAAATTAGCATATACACACAAATATACAAATGATTTAATGATTTCTACCTAAACATCAGTTAAGCATTTGTATTAAATTATCAATGACACTGTTTATTAGGTGACTAATAAGGCCCCTATTAAAAATAGTATTGTCAAAATACTTGTAATTCATCTATTTGGGGTGTTCATATTCAGAGGACAGACTACTTATTACTGCTCCCAATACACAAAAATGTCTTCTAAAAGCTACCATTTTCGAAGTGTTTTAATTACATTTTATCATGATTTTAATTTTGTTGGGATTTACAGCATCTATCCACTGCCTTTCAAATAAAATAAAAGCCTCAATAAATGGATAATTAACATAAAAATTTAGAGAACAAGAAAGCAATGGAGAAGAAAAGCATATTCTTTTATCTGTCACCAGAGGAGAATCCATTTGTTGACTTGCAAATGAACTGTCAGAACTGTAAATGAAGAAATCTGCTTTGCATGGCTTCCCAGGATTTATTTATGCAAGAATTATCTGCTTTCTTCTATACAAGGCAACGTAGAGGGCAGACAAAAAAGACTTACATTGTATGCCATACATACCACATTGTGTCAAATAATTTCCAGGGAAATTTCAGTATGGATATCCAGATACCAGTATCACAAGTTTTGGAGAAAAAGAAGAAAGCATTTGGTCCAATTGCTTATCTGTTATTATTTTCATAAAGGGAATAAACTTAAGCTTTGTGGTATAGGATGTTCCTATATATAGTATATTCAACATTA
This sequence comes from Murina feae, assembly GCA_004026665.1. Classification (NCBI taxonomy): domain Eukaryota; kingdom Metazoa; phylum Chordata; class Mammalia; order Chiroptera; family Vespertilionidae; genus Murina; species Murina feae. Next base: position 877 of record PVJC01019971.1, on the reverse strand, counting down.
GAGGGTGTGATGGTTAATTTTCTGTGTCAAGTTCACTGAGTAAGTGATGTCCAAATAGCTGAGAAAATGTTCTTTCTCGGTGTATCTGTGAGGAAGTAAGTAGGTGAGACTAGCATTTGAGGCTATAAAGAAGCTCACTCTCACCAAGCAGGGCCTGAATAGAGCAGGCAGGCAGAGGAAGGGCAAATCTGCTCTTTTGCTTGATCTGGGCCATCCATCTTCTCCTGTCCTCAGACATCAGCAACCCTCTGGCCTTTGGGGTGTGTGTGTGTATGTGTGTGTGTGTGTGTGTGTGTGTGTACTCTTAGGCCTTTGGACTCAGAATGACTTAGACCACCAGCTTTCCTGGTTCTCCAGCTCACAGATAAATTGTAGGACTTTTCTGCCTTCATAACCATGTAATCCAATTTCTATTTATATATCTACTAGAGGCCCAGTGCATGAAATTTGTGCTGGGGGGGGGGGGGTCCCTCAGCCCAGCTTGCATCACTCTCGAATCTGGGACCCCTCGAGGGATGTTTGACTGCCCATTTAGACCCATTCCCACGGGGCAGTCTGACATCCATCTCACAATCCAGGACTGCCAGCTCCCAACCACTTGCCTGCCTGCCTGCCTGATTGCCCCTAACTGCTTCTGCCTGCCAACCTGATCACCCCATAACCACTCCCCTGCCAGCCTGACCAATGCCTAACTGCTCCCTTGCCAGCCCAATTGCCCTTAACTGCCCTCCCCTGCGGTCCGCTCACCCCTAACTTCCTTCCCTTGCCAACCCAGTCACCTCTAACTGCCCTCCCCTGCTGGCCCGATTGCCCCTAACTGTCCTCCCCTGCAGGTCTGGTTTCCCCCAATTACCCTCCCCTGCTGGCCTAGTCCCCC
>PVJC01019970.1:0-29663 GCA_004026665.1 Murina feae | reverse complement strand
ACCTATGTACCAGGTTTCTTTAGTGTAAAACCCAAACTAAAAACAATACAGATAGTCCTAGGCTCAGTTGGTTGGGTGCACCAAACGGTTGGTTGCATATGCCCAGGTTGTGGGCTCAGTCCCTGGTGGGGGGCATACAGGAGGCAGCTGATTGGTGTTTTCCTTGCATCCAACATTTCTCTCTTCTCTCCCTCTCCCTGCCTCCCTCTCTCCCTCCCTCCCTCCTTCCTTTTTCCTTCCTGTCTCTCTCTTAAATCAATGAAAACATATTTAGAAAAAATAAAACTAACAGGTATAAAAATGAAACTAGAAAATTTGAGATGATTTCTAGGTAGTAAGAGTCAGACACAAAATATTTAAACACAAACATGTGACAATATGATTTCCTTACATGTTGACCTAAATAATCAGTTAACATCACCTGCGTCATTCTGGATTTTGAGAGTACATACATCACTCTAAAGTCCACCTAAACTAAAGAGAAGCTAGCATGTCAGATACTACCTGAGGCCAAAATAAAACTCAAACTGCAAGGCAGATGTGAAAATGGAATTTAGTCCCCCAAACAACATGGTCAGTGATTTCAAAGCACAAGGACTTACAATCTTAGGTGGAGACTGAGTTTGCAAACCTGGGGGTAAGGGAAGCTCCTTTTATTTTATTTTATACATATATACATATATACATACATTATCTATCTATCTATCTATCTATCTATCTATCTATCTATCTATCTATTTGACTTCAGAGAGGAAGGGAGAGGGAGAGAGAGAGAAACATTAATGATAAAAGAGAATCATTGACCCAGCCTATGTAGCTCAGTGGCTGAGCATTGATCAATGAATCTGGAGGTCACTGTTCGATTCCCTATCAGGGCACATCCCCGGGTTTGGGGCTCCATCCCGAGGTTTGGGGCTTCATCCCCAATGTGGGGCATGCAGGAGGTAGCCAATCAATGATTCTCTTTCATCACTGATGTTTCTATCTCTCTCTCCCTCTCCCTTCTTCTCTGATATCAATAAATATATACAAGCATGTATTTTTAAAAAGAGAATCATTGATCAGCTGCCTCCTGCATGCTCCCACTGGTGATGGAGCCTCCAATCTCGGGCATATGCTCTGACTGGAAATTGAACTGTGACCTCCTGGTTCATAGGTAGATGCTCAGCCACTGAGCTATGTCAGCTGGGCTATGGGGGAAAACTTTTCACTATCTAATCTTGGCTGCAGATATAGTACAAGTTCTTCACATCTTTCTTTAAGGTGTGTGCTGAGGTGATCCCTTTTTAAATAGTGCAGAGAGTGAAACCTCCTGACGGTCCTCATTTTGGCAGAGTAGGGCAGGAAGATTTACAACACACATTCTATAGTTTCCTTGGGGATAGGTACATAAGATTTTTCTAGAATGGCTTCTAGAACTACTGAAAAAAATTATCTGGTAGTCTCCAACCAATAGCTAAATAAGTCCCCAAAGAGGGATTAGGTTTAAGCAGTAGCAGTGCTGGTGTTACAGACGTGGAAAGAAACAGATATGACAAAAGGTTAATTAATTTTCATACCAATAATTAAATTTAAAAAAATTAAAAATTTTTTCTTACAATGTCCGAAGATCATGGTACTTCTGGAAGGCATCAGGAGGAAGTTTTCTTATTAAGTTCCTCTGAAGTGACCTGAAATAAAGGTAAATTTGGATTCCTACTTGAAGTTTGCTTTTCTTTATTTTTAACTCACAACAATATGGATAATTATAAACTTTACTTATGTTAGCAACAGCTTTCAGGAAACATTTTGTTTCATGATGCTATGCTCATATTCATAGTATAATTTAAACATGGTCTAATGGTTGATTTTGTATTAATTAAATATATTCTCTCTTCTTAAATTAGATCACAGTACTATAAATTTGACATACAAATTACAGATAATAAAACTGAGAAAACAATTTTTAGTTATGTTCTCCTTTTTTACTTTTATTTAACAAACATTAGGAAACATCTCAGTTTTTGCATGATAATAAAAATGGTGTTTCTTTTTAAAACACATTCAAGGACTTAAATAACTTTATCTTCTTCAATATTTCATTGCTCAAATTCCATTACCTATACTTCCTTTTAAAATTAGTTGTGAAGAAAACTATCAATTGGTACATACAACTGAACCATCTTTATTCAATAAGTGCCTTCTTTACTACTTTACTTATATCTGATTTAGTCCAGTTCTGAAATTTCTCTATGATAGCTCCAACTCAAAATATGGACTGAGCTCAGTAATAAACTTTGATATTTACTCTCCTAATGTATTTGCTCTAAAGCCTTTTCTCTGTGGAATGGAACAAACACTGGGACGAGATGTGATGCTGAGTCAGTGTTCTGCTGAGAAAAATAGAAATGGACACCCTCAATCAAGCTCCTCAACCCAAAGTGCACAAAAATGCTATTTTTAAAAACATAAAATAAAATAAAGTGGTGCAGACATAAATTTCTGTGCTTCATTCTCACATCTCCAAATTCCTTTTGGAAATTTCCACTTCATGACTCGTTAACCTCAAGTTGACAGAAACATCTAAAACTGGAGTCCTCCCCTACCTATTGTCACCAGTCTCCCCATCGTTGGATCACTCTATTACTCACAGAAACCTCGCAGCCAGTCATCTTGGCCTCTTCCCTCATCCTCATCTTTCTGTAGCCAATCATTGATGATCCCTGTTTTTTCCTTATACTGAGGCTTGAAAACTGGTGGCTCATATTTCTGCACACATTAAGTATGTGTGTACATACAAATGAATATATATGTACATATGTATGTACGTATGATGTATGTATGTATGTACTTAGCCAGAAGAGCTTTTTTTTTTAAAGAAATTGAATCAGTATACCTTTAGGTGGGACATGTACTTGCTAATTAGTCGTTGCCTCATCCTCCTCTATTTCTCCAGTGCTCTTCTTCTGTTTCACGTTTACAAAGGTTAGCTGAATTGCTTAAGAATGAAATGAAATTTTATTTGTGGAAAAATAAGATCGGTAGCATCAAGGTATTCTTTGGTTTGGATTTTCTAGTAATATGATATAAGCATTGGGGTGATACTTTTTTCTTTGAATATAGAATGAAATCATCATACATTATAAAAATCCAGCAGTTCCAGTCAGAATTTAAATCATGGAAACTCTCCGTAGGATCTCAGATTTTTGGGGGGAGAGATTATTATGATTTTTCTAGTAGGACTAATCTCTCTAAAAAAGAGCATTGGCGAATTGAGGACAGGAAAGAATGCTCTCCTTAGTGCGGGTGGGAATGTTGCCTCCTTCGGACAAGTCTCTGCAGCTTACCCTGCTGGATGCTCTCAACTCATGGTCAATTTGGGTAAAGTCACCAGATGATATCACTTGGGTAAACTCCAAGATTCTATTATTTGACGATACCACTATCCTCATAGCTGTTCGCCACCTCTTATATATACACCAAGCATATGATTTGCTGTTATGTGTTTGGGTTAAAACAAGGCAGAACTTACCAACATTTATAAATTTAAGAATAATTTCTATTTTGCCCTCTTATACACAGGGCCATAAGTCACTAAAACATCTGGATGAAAACAAAAAACCTCAGCAAAAATATTGGATTTAAATATCTATTTTTTACTGATTTCTTTTGAAAGTCTCAGCCAAATGTGCATATTTGTGGTGCTGAAGTTTGCTGAATTCAAATTTGTACTGGATCAACAAACCACTTATTATCAAGATTTCTGTTTTACATATATAAGTTTGAGTTACTTAAGAAAAAAATGCAGTGTCAACATCTCCAAGTCAAATGTGATTCAGAAGAGTTCAATTTTAAATGTGAAGCTTTGGGAATGTTTAATCCCATTTATTTAAGTTTTAAAATTTAGATATCAGAGCGTATTAAAATTTATGTTCAGTAAACTCTAAAAGAGCTCTTTCAATATGTGTCAAGTAAACATTTGATAAAATAAGAAAGCTCTATAGAAGAGTTTGGTAGCTTTTTTTTAACAGCACATACAATTGATGGCATCCTTTGTTTAGATGAATTATGGTGACACTATATTGTTATGAGGGACTAAATTGGTTAATACATGGAATAATTTAGAATGAGGGTAGCATTTAATAAATGCAAAATAAATATCAGCAACCAGAATTGAGCATGGAGCAAAGACATGGTCTTTGAGTAAAAATGCACTATATCAAGAATGACGAGGCTTTAATTACGACACAGTTTTCCAAGGGCTATTCTGGCTCAGGTGAAGCCATTCTTTTCTACTTACATGGAGGTCACATTTGAAGAAACTGATGGAACAGCTCGTAATTTGGACTCATCACAGTCCAGCTGTAAATCTCGGCAAAGACATTTCATGGGCACAGAACCGACCGCTGAATAAAGAGGAGGAAGTAAGACATGAGGACAGTGAGGGACCAGGAACAGGAGGGTAATGGAAAGTAAGAAAAAGCTATGAAAATTATTTAGCACAAAGTCTATCATGTCTTACCTAAGCAATTTGGTCAGTGCTTTACATTAAGGTTCCAAAGTTTGCTTTTAACTGGACATTACATGGTGCTAGAACATTAAGATATAAAAATATACAGACTTAAATAGCAGACTGCAATTCTCCTGTATTTTTTTTTTTAATTTTTGTAAATGAACGACATCATCTGCTCTTACCTCAGGAGAAAAGCTAGTCTGAGGGTGATATGATAGTGTGTGTGATGGCCTTTAATGTCCACACTAAAGCTGCTACTTAAGAATAAAGTGTTTAATGACAATATAATCAAATCTTTAATGGAGGACTAAATCATTTTTAATTATCATGCAGGCGGAGAACTAAATGCTGAGCTAGAGCATTGGTAGATTTTTTTTTTCTGAAAAATTCAGGGATATTTCAAAGGATTTTAAAGTGATCTTTTGGCTTTTGTAGGGATGTAAGAATGTCTAAAATGTCATTTATGGGATTGAATGTATTTTTACACAAGCTATTCTATTCTTACTAATGGGTGTTGGAAAGAGGGAGAATGGGATACATGCCTTTGGTTATCATGTGGGGCTAGAGTGATAGTCTTAAAGATGTGACCCAATATTTCTAAAGTCTACATGAGACTTGCAGTAATGCGCTCATATAGCTAAAGAGTAAAATGGGATTAATGCTAGGTATAATGAATATAGTCTGATTCCTGCCTCTATGCGGAGTAAATGATTATTGAGAGCAATGAGGAATGCTCCTCTGCCACATTTACTTCGAAGCCCTGAACTGCATAGCAGAGGTTAAGGTTACAGGCTTCCATGTCTACAGAGAACAGGAAAAGTAGAACAGATTGTGTCCAGATGTCCCAGTGGATCAGCTTCTCCTAACTGTTGCCATATTAAGATAGGAACATGTGTAGCAAAGTAAACCAGCTTCCTCCAAGACTCAGAAGTATAGTGTTTTCTGTACAGTCACCTATTTTAAAAATGACAACAGCAAAAAACATTTTAAAAGACCATAGGACGCACAAAACTTTCTATGAGAATTTCCTGCCTGCAGGCTTCAGTTGTGGCTTTCACAGTAGAGCTTTCAGAGACTAGACTTGTGTCTCAGTGGCAGAGTAGAGATTCCCGTGACAAATCTGGTGGGTGACTGCTCACCAGCACAATTGGCTGCAGCCTTGGACATAGAAACGGTTCTCCTTTGTTCAGATACTGGCTGGTGACAGCTGTACTTGCTCTCCTCCCAAATAACTCTGCAGACACCTTTACAAGATCATGAGAGATCAAGATCATAGCTTAGGGTTTATGTTTTTTTTGTAAACAAAGCCTCTGCCAAGAACTTTTAAACAGCTTTATAGGGGTAAGCGACCACTTTGGTTATGAGTCTCTGAAAACTGATTCTGTCCCTTCACGTAAAAGCCATTCCAGCATGAGTGTGTTTATGTTGTGGGGAAGGAATGGTGAGGGTTTGGCAGGAAGATGAAGGTCCTGGGAGTGAGAGTAAGAAGGGCGGTGAGATTAGCTTAACTCCAGTGGTTATCAAATGGTTATGCTTTTAGATTATGCTAAAATGCTAACTGAAAATAGGATAAAAATGGTTTGAACAGGAAATCTCACTCTGTTAAAATAGAAAAGGATGAGCCATGCACCAGCTAGTTAATGAGATTATGGCTGAGTGAAGAATTCTTTCCAAATCTCTGTACTTTCCAAATCCCTCAACTATAAACTTTATTAATACATTAGTTAACAGTAAACATATATTTTTTATGACACTCTTCTTGAGAGGTACACTTTATAAATGTGAGCTCCTCACATTCTGTCAGTCAGCCAAAAATGATTATAAGCCCTCCTCAGTTTAATTTCCAATAAATCCTTATAACAATCTGATTCAGATAAAGTGGCACAATAGGAACCTTAATTTAAGTATCACACCCAAATTTCACACTACACTTTCTATCTCATTTTACATTGCGTGTTTTTAAGTTTCAAAAATATATTTAATTATTACCACATCACCTTGAATTGTCTTTAAAAATAATTAAAAGCATATATTTGTTCTTTACTAAGTACTGATAAAAAATCACCTCTGTATTTTTGATATATCATTTATTGTATAGCTCCATTTCTGGTGTGTAATATTGCTTGTGACAAATTTCTCTCAGAGTTCAGGTTCAAGCAAACATTAATTTCTCTTGTTTACTTGATCGGTTTTCCTCCCCTTTGTTAGCTTTTACCTTAGAAACCAGACTATGAAAGTCATGTAGCCTATTTTCTCCCTCTTTGACCTAATGACTACAAAATTCAGAACTAAGCTTTGGATGCAGCTACTGAACTTTTCTCAGCGAAGATTTCCTTATTTTCCTTTTCCATTCCTGTTCCTACTCACCTTTGAACTTTTGTCTTTTATGCTATGTTAATGGTTTAAGTCTGTTAGTAGCTATGGTTTCATTGTGAACTGCCTAAAAGCCTTTTGGGAATAGGTGAGATATAAAAAGGTACAATTAAAATTTTATCTATCTATCTATTTATTTATTTAAATTTCTTTATTGATTAAGGTATTACATATGTGTCCTTATCCCCTCATTGCTCCCCACCCCCAGCCCCACACTCATGCCCTCACACCCCTGTTGTCTGTGTCCATTGGTTAGGCTTATCTGCATGCCTACAAGTCCTTTGGTTGATCTCTTCTCCTTACCTGCACCCTCCCCTACCTTCCCTCTGAGGTTTGACAGTCTAACTGATGCTTCTCTGTCTCTGGATCTTATGAGAAGCATACATAAAACAAAAAGAAAGAAAAACTATGTTTTGAGAAATGTGGCTTAATTCACTGTTATTTTTTCATTATATTAGCAGTTAAATTACACCTGTTTACTCTTTTCTTTCCCCAAAGCTTTTAGTTTTTCAGTGATCTAGTAATTGGGTCTTCATATTCTGGGAAACAACATGAGGTCAAGACAGATTGCTGAGTAGCCTGTGAGACTTATGGGAAGAATGTACACCTCCTTAAACTGGGAATTGTCAGTAGTTTTTATTAATGTCATTTGAGTAGTAAAGACAGAGATGTTAAAAATTAAAACAAAAGCTATAATTTACAATTTGTGGTAGAACATAAAGGAAATAAAAATAGTAAAGTACCCCTCCCCCCAACCCTTGCTTTTTAACTGAGGGTTTTTTTGTTTCTTTGTTTGTTTGTTTAAATGTTTTTATTGATTTCAGAGAGGAAGGGAGAGAGAGAGAGAGAAACATCAATAATGAGAGAGAATCATTGATCAGCTGTCTCCTGCACACCCTCTACTGGGGATTGTGCTCACAACCCGGGCGGGCATGTGCCCTTAACTGGAATTGAACCTGGGACCCTTCAGTCCACAGGCTGAGGCTCTATCCACTGAGCTAAACCAGCTAGGGCTCGACTGAGGTTTTGAAAAGCTAGAATCAAAATTACAATTCCAAGGTGCAAATTTACATTGGCATAATTTATTAGAATAGACTAAATTTATTTAAAAGGAATTATTTATATAGATCTTCCTGGTCTAAAATATTAAAGGCTTAATCCTCAAGATTATACCCTCCCACACCCCCTCTAGTGTTTTTATAAGTTTTTGATGTATCACTATACATGGCAGGTTATAATTAATAAGGCCTTTTTTGTAGCTCTAAAGCATAGTTTAGACCTCAGAAGATTTTTCACTTACAAGCATTAAAATCCAAATAGCTTTTATGCTCTTCTAGTGTTTTTATAAGTTTTTGATGTATCACTATACATGGCAGGTTATAATTAATAAGGCCTTTTTTGTAGCTCTAAAGCATAGTTTAGACCTCAGAAGATTTTTCACTTACAAGCATTAAAATCCAAATAGCTTTTATGCTCTTCTATTTTCAGTTTTCTTTATATCGGAGTTTATAGTGACTGTAGAAAGGGGACATATAAAATGGCAACCTTGACTGACAGTCATTTTATTTACTACAATACCTAGTATGATTGATTACTTTTACAGTTAAGATCCCTGAGTCATTTTTATATTAGCTTTTCAAATTAAGACTGCATATCTAATAGAGTTTGCAACAAGAAAACTATAACTAGCCTTTTTTTTTTTTAAATGTTGGATTCAACTTTGAAAGACATAGTGTCTCATGAACTCATGGAAAAGGAGACTCAACCCCTCTGGTTACTTACAGCATTTCGGTGTTTCTGGCTCAAAGAGATATGGGAAGCCCGTTCTGTTGTAATTGATAAAATTTTTTTCAATTTGCAAAAACCATCCATTGTTGTCTCCTAAAATAAAAATCAGAGAGAAGAAAAGTTCAAGAATACAGGAATATTCTGGTCTGTTGGGAGAAATAGGTTCTCACTGTAAAATTAAAAAGCGATTATCCAACTGAGTGAGATAAACATTTTCTGGGAACTTGTTACAAATGTGAATTTCCGGGCCTCGCTTCTATAGATCCTGGTGTTATATGCCAGAGACGGGTCTCCTAGTCTCCATATTTAATAAATACTGGAGGTGATCCTTTGGACCACACTTTAAGGTACAGTACTTTAGATGTACTGAAACATGACACACTGTTCTTGGCATGCTAATTATGATTGCCTTTATCTTCTTCAATATGAAAACTGATGTTGGAGATGTTTTAACGGGGATAGATGGTCATGATAGTTAAAAAAGAAAGTTACAACAGGAGTTATTGAGAGGCAAATGCATATGGATGGTGAGTCACCAAAGGGATAGATTATGGCCATTGTATCAGCTACAATAGTGGATAGTACAGATGAACTCACTCAACCTCCATTCAACACCTCCTTGCCTAGCATGTCCCTGTAGAGCAGAGGCTGAAAAGCTTACAGCATTTCACAGTTCCTTTGTAGCCAGGGTTTGGGGTGTGCTCACTCGTATTTTGGTTGGTAGAAGACACTTGGGGAGCTCAGGTGGAATCTCGTGAAGAGAACAAAGTAGTGCATTTTATTCTGAACCCATGCGTCTCAGTATAGTTTAGTTTTGTGATCCCATTGTAGGAATGCTGGTGATACTTTTCAGCATTTTTCTGCTTCGTCCATAGATTCTGGGGATAGACTCAAGAGTCTTTTGGAGTGTTTAGCTCCACTGGGATCCAGAATCATCTATCTGTGTCATTGGCTGTCAGGTTTTGAAATTGATGGCATGAAAACGTGTCTTTTTCCTGATTTGGCTGAGTTTGTTGAGTTTGGCAAGTTTTTACCTTTAAAAACTTGGTTCATATCTTTAGATATAAAAGAGAAAAAGTTATGTGAGAGATTTTAATTCTCCCATTTTAACAGAAAAATTGAATATTAGCACTTAACATTGAGAGAACTAATATTTAGCAAATGCCTATAACACTGTACTGGGTACTTTATTTTATCCTCATAATTACTATATTTGGTCATTGTTGTCATCACCATTTACAGATAAAAAACTGATTCTGAGAAGTTTAAGGGATTCACTAAGCAACACAATTATTTACAATAATTAAAGAATTAAAACAGTTATTTTATTTTTTTTCTAGGCCAAAGAAATTACTTTACTGGTAGAAGTCCAACTTTTGTGTGACATCAGGTTTATTGATTTTAGAAAGAGAAGAAGGGGTGGGAGGGGAAAGAGAGGAGAGAGAGAGAGAGAGAGAGAGAGAGAGAGAGAGAGAGAGAGAGAGAGAGAGAGAGAAACTTTTCAATGTATTCATCGGTTAATTCTTATATGTGCCCTGACTGGGGATTGAACCTACACACTTTGGTGTATATGGATGACACTCTAAGCAACCAAGTTACACATTCAGGGCTAAATATTTGATTGTTACTATTTGTTTTTCAGTTGTCCATTTCATTTCCATTATTGAGGCTCCTACATCAGAATTATACAAAAATTCATTTATATAACAAACAATTAATTATTAACTGAAATTTAAACGCATCATTATCATTATTGGTGGAATCGGTGAAAATGTTGCAAATCATTAAGATACTGCTACAAATCAACTTAAAATAAATTAATTTTCATAGTAGTGTTATAAACTTTTAAATGTGGACAAATTAGAAATAAAATATGTGAGTAAGGTAAATCACTTGGCTCTGGCTACGCTGAGGCAATGATTATTTTTGTAAATAACTTCGTGTGTGTGTCTACAGAGTAAGGGTGAAACGTGGGCTTGCAGGTGTCTGAAAGCCTTAACCCTGCAGGCCGCCAGTACTGAGGTGCTTTGTAGGAGGAGGAGGTGCCTATACATGTTCATGTTCATGCTCCTGACCTCAGAAGACAGCAGTGGAAAGTAGGTGGGGCGATGGCACTCCAGAACACAGGGCTATTTCTGTGGGTGGTGCTTGACTGCTGCTATGAAATCCATGAGAGGAGGAGGTTGGCTGACTGCCAGAACATGTTGACTTTTTCTTTTTCTTTTTCTTTAAGCAAGCCCTGTATGTAACTGAACTTTTACACATGAACTGTTTCAAATTCACTGCGTTTTTTCCATTCATAGTGTGCAGTGACTAAAATCATGGGCTTTGTGCTCTCTCCTAACCCTTTGCCCCCACCATCAACTCTCTTGCCCTTCTTCTGTTTTAAGGGATTCACTCTAAGTGGACTTCGTTGAAACATTTCAGTCCAACAAATCCTATGATGTAGTTATTATGTTGCTTTTCTGCTCTGTCTCTTTCTTAATCCTCCTCCTTCCTCCTCCTTTTGTACCCTATTTTATCTTTACACTCCCCCCCCCACTACACACACAGAGTTGAAAAAAAAGGAAAGAAGAACAGAAGTCATGTCAGAAATGAAGTGGGAGATTTAGAATGCAGAAGGAAACAGGACAAACCTGCTTATATTGCCCCAAGTCACAGTTATGTGTGGAGATCTCTTTTTAAACAATAACATCTTCAAACAAACAAGTGTTTTAGTAATTCTTTTTTGGTGTTATCCCTGCCTTCCCAAAGCATTTTCTTCCCCCTACAAGAAGGCAGGTCTATAGAACTTAGGGAATGTAGCCAAAACTGCAAAGTTGGAAAGTTAGCATTTTTAAGAAAACAGTTTTTGGTACATGTGTTTCTATATTTTAAATCCTGTATCTTTATATTTTAAGAACTAGAGGCCCAGTGCACAAAAATTTGTGCACTCAGTGGGGAGGTCCCTTAGCCCAGCCCGGGCTGTGCCCTCTCACAGTCTGGGACCCCTCTGGGGATGTCCACCTGCAGACTTAGGCCTGTTCCCTGGGGGACTGGGCCTAAGCTGGCAGTCAGACATCCCTCTAGTAGCCTGGGATCCCTCAGAGGATGTCCACTGCCAGCGGGGAGCAGGCCTAAGCTACAGTCAGACATCCTTAGCACTGCTGAGGCGGGAGAGTCTCCCGCCACCACTGCTGTGCTGTCATCTGTCAGCCTGGCTTGTGGCTAAGCAGAGCTCCCCCTGTGGGAGCACATTGACCACCAGGGGGCAGCTCCTGCACTGAGCGTCTACCCCCTGGATTCAATGTGTGTCATAGTGACCAGTCGTTCTGCTGTTAGGGTCAATTTGCATATTACCCTTTTATTATATAGGATGTATGGAACAATGAACAGAATGGCTTTTCACACTTTAGCAATAATTCCACTGAAATTTGATCCTTTGATTTTTTTTTTTTTGAGACATCGGGGGTTAATATAAAGAGCACTGTATTAAGAGAATATTGCTAGGGGATTTGCTTTCCAGTACATATTGGTAGTACTATATGAATAGCATTGTTAAAAATATATACATTGACTAAGCAATATATTTTTTTAGCTAAAAATGAATGTAATGTTGCTGGGAATAAAAATTAATGGCATAGATGAATAAAAATCTGGTCTTGTATGCTGCATAAACTTAATAGATATTTGCTAATTGAATGAATGAATGAGTAAATGAAGGATGGATGATGCAGCTCTGGAATCCGAGGTACTTATTAAAAACATAGCTTTTCAGGCTCTTCTACCATGGATTCTGATTTATTTGGTAAGCAGGGGGCCTAGACTTCTATTTTCCGTAAGTACCTTAGGTGAGTCTTAGAACAAGTTTTGGGAGAACTATGTTATGAGATTCACCTCAGTTAATCTTCTCACGCTGCAGTGGAGGACAGCTAGCTTTGGCAATGGAAAGCTGTCGACCAGAAGCAGCATATTTCTTTTCTCTAGCGGACTTGCTGATTGGTAACAATCAGGTGGTCCAAACAACCCAAATAAGATCAATGCAAGTGGCTCCTAATTTAAGGGCAATGTGCTTATGGCTATTTTGTTACACTTACTGTAATTGTTTCACACTATGTTTATTTATATAGAGTGTCCCCCCAAAATGTATACACACACTTTGAATAATTATAAAGGCAGTATTTTCTAAAATATATTACATTTTCAAAATTGAGCTGATGGCTGTTTCAGTGTGTATACATTTTTTGGGGGATGGAAATGGGACAGTCCAGCATCTTCTCCCTCTCTTTTCCAGAATATGCCTGCACCTCTCCTCCCTCTTTTGTCTTTCAAAGTGATACCATTATACTTAACCTAGTTATTAATAACAGGAAAGGAGCAAAGGGAAGGCCACATATCATAGGCGAGTCATATGGGAAAACTTTACACTCCCCAAGCAGCCACTGGTCTGTTCTCTGCAGATCTCTGGGAAAAGGGACTGGACAGGGAGGAAGAGAGACACATGCCTGGTAAAGATGGGGTGATGTCAGGAAGGTACTTCTCTGTCAGTCACACCTAGGAACAGGTCATTGGCCAGAATAGGTGTGGCCACTGCAAGGGCTTGAAATTTGAGATATTTAATTCCCTTGTTGTGGACCAACATTCACGAGAGTAAGACCACTGACTCTAATTAGGTCTTAAGCAGCAAGTGAGGATTTATTGCGCTGACCAGCGGACTGTACAGGCACCTCCACACAGGGAGCCCTTCGCCTCTAACAGTCCCAACTTTTGTGCTAGGCAAGCTTTTATTCACAGAAACCACAAACATAATCAGGGCCTTGACTTGATATCTTGTCAGTTTACAGAGAACTGTAACTGGGGCTTGGCTGGGAAAATAGATTTGAAAATTTCCCACTGACTTTTAACTTGTTATTGGTTATCTTGCTGGTGGCCTTAAAAACAGCACAGTTCTATGCAATTAAAAAATAAATCTGGCATGGCACGAGAGTATAGGTGTATCTAGTCTCTAGCCTACAAGGTCAGACAGCTAAGTTTATCTTCCTCATTATTCAAGTAGACTAAAGCAGGCTAGAGAGCAAAGTTACATTTAACTCATCACACCCTGAAAAGAAGTTCGATCGCAGGCTCTTGTGCTCTTGGTGTGTTGTGCTCTCTTGAATTTGTCCACATGGCCCCTGCACAGGGCACTAATGGACTGTAACTCATCTAATGCCGAACTGGACCAGCTGCAACATGGAACAGAAACTCTGGACACTGGCGTTGCTTTTAGCGCTACTGTATTCCCAGCTACACTTCTTCCAGGACTGGATTAAGGGAAAGGAGACTTTGGAAACCCAGGGATATAATTCCACACAAGAAAAATCACTCATCCTCTTGAGATTTTTATCAGGGGAGTCTCAGAAAATTCTTTTTCTTTATCAATAGGACCCCCCCCCCCATCTCCCAGCACTCAGTGGGGAAAGGGATACCTCAACTTCCCTGTTAACAAAAATACATATATCTCTCCCTCTTTTTCCTAAGCTCCAAGGGCCCTTCTACCACTTCTTTAACTTTCTAAATAAACGTTCCCTTATTAAAAAAAACAAAGGGAAAGTCCAAGTTTTCTGAATGCACTAATTTGTCACGGTGCTATATTAGGCCTTTTCAAGTAGTTTCCCAGTATTCTCCTTGAGAATACTGCATTTTCTCTCCCCACATGGAATTAATAATACATGCCAGTATGATGAAAGGTGAACTCAGGCAGCAAAGAAATATCTTTAATTTTGTTTAACCCTTTTAATAAGATACCACACAGTTTGGAAAGTGTTTGCTTTTGTGTTTGCACAGGAGAGAGTAAGCCTGGCTCAGTAATTATCAAAGTGTAGATCCAGGACCAGCAGTTTCACCATTTCTTTTGAACTTCAATGCAAAGCCAATCCTTGGGCTCCACTCTAGAGGCATTGAATCAGAAACTCTGTAAATGAGGCTCAACAACCGGCATTTTACCAAGCCCTTCAGCTGACCAGATGCCCACTAACATTTGTAAACAACTGGTCGAGCCTAATTAAGCAACTGTCTAGGTTGTATGGAACATCCCTAGATTGGACTATCTAGTGGAAAGTGTCCTGAGATGAAAAATCCTTGTGGAGTTAACCCAAATATCATTTGAGCATTGTTGAATGAACAGATAAATAAATCTGAGGTCAAAACATATTTATAGAAAAGACAAGGGTTCAGCTACTTAAGTATTTCCAGTGCTATCTTGAGAATGATAAATAGAAAAGCAATTATTTTTGCACACACAATGCATGGTTGTATATTAACACACATAGTTAATGATCCATGCCACTTTTCCTCCTGTATTTTTAACCTTAAAAAAGACAAGCCAGCAACTTTAATGCAATATTCTAAAATGAGAACAGCTAAGTTCTACGTCAAACTGCCATCATTCTGATAGCAGTATAAAAAGCTGTACTTAGGACATAAAGGAATATTTAGTGTTTCAGAATTTTAAACGCAGACCCAATTAACAATTAAAAGAATCAGTGAATACACTTGAAACATTCTTATAATTCCACTTAAATATATATAATTACTATTGCTGATCAGGCCTGGAGATAGGCCCGGAGATGCTGACTGGCATAGAAACCAACCAATCAGGACCCAATCTGGGTGAAGTGCAAGAAGCCAATGGTTGCCTAGGAGGCGGAACTTTTGACACTAACTGGCATAGAAACTGACCAATCAGAACCTAATCTGAGTGAACTGTGAAGGCAGAACTTAAGGTGGGGGCTGAGCAGTGGTTTTAAGGGCAACAGCTGTTTATTGTAAAGTGTAAGAAAGCAGTTCAATTTTTTTAATAACCAGTTTGGCAGTATAGTGCATATGGCTGGCTATCAGTCCAGTATTTTTGTCTGCCAAGAGTATCTCCTCTTGCTGAAAAAGGCTTTTTTCCCCGATTTAAGAAATCCTATCCTATATAACCTATCTATACTAATAAAAGGGTAATATGCTAATTAGGCTGGGTTGGCTGGCCATCTTCTGGACGTCCAACTTCCTTCTGGACAAAGCCATGGTGGTGGGGGCCAAGGCAGAGGTAGTTAGGGGCAATCAGGCTGGCAGGGGAGGGCCATTGGGGGTGAGATCAGAAGGCAGGGGAGGGCAGTTGGGGGCAAAATCAGGCTGGCAGGGAAGGGCAGTAAGGGGTGATTAGGCAGGCAGGCAGGTGAGTGGTTAGGACCCAGTGGTCCCAGATTGCAAGAGGGATATCTGACTGCCAGTTTAGGCCCAATCCCACAGAAATCGGACCTAAACTGGCAGTCAGACATCTGCCAAGGTTTCCCCGATTGGAGAGGGTGCTGGCTGGGCTGAGGGAACCCCCACCCTCCGTGCACAAATTTTGTGCATCAGGCCACTAGTTTACCTATAAAATCAAGAGTGTAGAAAACTCATTCCTTCAGATAGTAGCTACTGTTTCATTAAGATAGTAAATACATAAACCATGGTTATTCCTAGAAGTACTTAACTTGTTTAACAGACAGGAAAAAAGTCCTGCAGCTGGAGACTCTGAGTCACCAAAAGTCAACATTAAAGTCTGTGGGAAAAGCAATGATAACAGCAACTGTGGTAGAATTTGCAAATGTGGCTTCAAACAGTTGCCCTCCCTCAACCCAAGCCCTTCGCAGTGTGACTCCGCAGCTTCTGTCAGCGGGAGGGAGATCCCTCTCACTTACTGAAGCTTGTGGACTTGCCTCAGGAAGGATTGTGGTGGAAATGCCCCGTGACATTCTGAGCAGAGGTTTCAGGAGGCCTTGCAGACTTTCACTTCACTCCCGGGTGTCATGTGTCTACCCTGAGAACAAGCCCGCTTAACCTGCAGGCGGACCAGAGCTGATTCACCAGTTGTCTCAGCCAAGGTCCCAGGCATGATGACAAAGCTGATGTGCAGGAAACTGCATGGCTGCTCTCAGACAAACCCAGGTGAGTGCTGACCCACACAATCGCTAGTTAAATAAGGGGTTACTGCTTAAGACACTAAGTTTGTAATAAGAGTTATAGCTGACTCACACACCAGCTAACATTTAGTGAGCACTAATTATATGTTAGGTACCCTGCTCAACATCTTTAGACACATTATCTTACTGAATCCTCATAACATCCCACGGATACAAATGCTCTTATTATTCCCACTTTGCATAAAGAAAACAGTCACTTTTACCCTCCTCATAGGCAAGATTCATGGTGAATCTTGAGAAACTTGCGTAACTTTAAGGACTGTGACTTTTGTTACTTGGTCTCTCACCAAGGCAGGAGTTCCCACACCTTTCTCACGGAGAAATTACTTTTGGAGGTGAACTGGCTGCGCTTACCAGGTTCCCTTCCCTGCTTCCTGCTACCATTTCCATTGGCTGGGACTCGCAGTCACTCTCCCCATCTGAATTGCAAACAGGAGGAAGAGGACATCTGAATTGCAAACAGGAGGAAGAGGCATTTAAATCGAAGGTTACTGTAGCTTAAGCTCAGCAGTTTAGCTGCTTACTCTTGAGTTACTGCCCCCGTCTAGAGACAGCATTCCAAGAAGTTTAATTTCTTCAAGCGGACGCATTAAAAAGTCTAGGATACTAGAGGGACTGACAGCAGCAAGGCCTCTTCAGTGTAACAGTTCATTATGCAGCACTTAACAACTGTCGTGCGATGTCTTTGTCTTCCCCAAATAGTACCTTATTTTCCCATGAGTGAGAAATCGCATTATTTTACATTATTAACCTAAGCTCATTTTCTCACTGTCAATTCAAGCTCTTTTACACAGTTGTGTTTTTGAAGCTTCAAACATTTGAAGAAAGTCCTGACAGCCTTGCCCAGGTATACCAGTTGGCCAGAAGCTTTATAGCGTCATAAGTATGGTTGCTAAATAGTAGGCAAGCTGGACTTTGTGTGTGTGTGTTTTTTTTTTCTTTTTTAGGAGGTCTCATTTTTCCTTCGTAACTGCAGTAAGCAAAAGACAAGAAAGAGCAGAAACACTATACGAGTGCCTGCTATATACCTGCACACTTACAATCTTTTAACATTTAATCTTCTCAATTCTTTTACTTTAGATACAATTTTTTGAACCCTTTTATCATATGAGGAAACTGAGGCAAAGAGAGGGTAAGAAACATTCTCCAATATGCATATTGATTATTGCATTCAAGTTCAAACTAGGCAGTCTGGCTCCCATGTTCATATTCTCAATTTCCATTCCTTTCCACCTCCAAGACAGTAACCAGGCAGGTTCTCGCATTAAAAAATTACTATGTGCACAATCACCACTTTCCTGAAATATTGGCTGTGATACTAATACATAGAAAATAATGGATTTTTTAAAAAGGAAGGGTTGAGTGGCACCAACCACTTTATTTATTTTTTAAAATATATTTGTATTGACTTCAGAGAGAAAGGGAGAGAGAGAGAGAGAGAAACATCAATGATGAGAGAGAATCATTGATCAGCTGCCTCATGCATGCCCCACACTGGGGACTGAGCCTGCAGCCCAGGCATGTGCCCTAGACTGGAATTGAATCTGGAACGCTTCAGTCTGCAGACGGATGCTCTATCCCCTGAGCCAAACCAACTAGGGCAAGAATGGATATTTTAAGCTAATGAAACAAACGTTAAGATTTCCTTAAGTGACATGTATTTTGTGTGTCTATGTAGCTTTCTCTCTGGCCATTTCTATTTTCGTTACAAGAGGTCTCAGGACTTAATGGTCAGTCAGTCCTCAGATTCTTGCTGTGACTAAGGCGCATCACTCACCACAGTTTTCTTCATCGGCCTGGTTCCCACAGTCGTCCACGCTGTTACAGTGCAGATACTGCGGCAAGCACTTGGTGATGTTCCCACAGGGGAAATAGCCAAGGGAGCATGTGACCTCCTGTCCACCCCCATGAGAAACTGTGAGGAAGAAAGTGGAGACAAGGTTAATAGGAAGGCATTGCAAAAAAGTAGTCCCTCAATAGTTTATAACCATTTGGTCTTCTCACCCTGCTGTTACCCTCCATGTGGCAGCCTCACCTTGCTTCCTAGCATCTATTTCCCAAGAACCTCCACTCCAATAGAATGTTCTTTCCCACATCCTCTGAAGATGCCAAGGATTCTCCTCTCTTTGCATGCCCCTTCCCACCTGGAATGCCCTTCCAAGTCCCCCCTTTTTTGTCTATGAAATGCCTGCCAATCTTTTATAGTTTAGTTTAACTCTCTGCTTCTCTTTCAAAATTGTTTTTAGCCAGTCATTTGAACAAATCAGAAATTCATTGCATTTTTACTACCAGCTCAGAATCAAGGCTGGTCTGGGACTAAAGGGAGGAAGAGATAGGAAGAGATAGGAGATAGGAATAAACATGCCCTGTGCTCTTCCATATACTCTCCAAGTGTGAGGCCCTGTGCCTGTAGCGCTGAATGAAACAGAGAGTTCCTGCTCTTTCCAGATTGGCGCTTTTTTTCACTTAGCAACATGTATTTAAGGCTCCTACATTTCTTTCATGGCTCAGTACCTCCTTTGTGTTTAGTGTTGAGTAATATTCCATTATCTGCAGCATAGTTTATTTATCTATTTACCTACTGAAGAACATCTTGGTTGTGTCCAAGTTTTGGTAATTATTACTTTTTGTTAATCCTCACCCGAGGATATTTTTCCCATTACTTTTTAGAGGGAGTAGAAGGTAGGTAGGGGGGGAGGAAAGAGAAAGTGAGAAACATTGATGTCAGAGACATATTGCCTCTTTGCTAGGGATCAAACTGCAACCTAGGTACGTGCCCTTGATTGGGAATGGAACCCTTGATCCTTCGGTGTGCAGGCAGATGCTCTAACCACTTAGAACATGGGCCAGGGCCAAGTTTTGGTGATTCTGAATAAAACTGCTGTAAATATCCCTGTGCAGGTCTTTGTGAGGACATAAGTTAACAATGTCATTTTAAAAGATTTATATAATTTCAAAGGTTACTGTAGACTCCAGTATAATTCTGTTGCTTATTATCCTTACCAAGTTTGTAAATCTTTGTAATATTCTAGAATAATTGTCAATCATAAAGAAATAAAAGCAGAATAGTTTGAATAGTCTATAAAGCTTATTATGTAAAAATCTATTTGTGGTCTATCATTAACTCATGAAAAGAATAAAAGTTACTATTTCCTTGATAAGGAACAGTGGGACATTTTAATAAAAGGGCAAATGACATTCTTATTGAAAAGCAATTTATGTCAGGTTAGAGCACATAATTTGATAAAGGAAATAGTGAAATCTGTGTAACATTGAGCTGAGTTGTAAATAGTTTTCTCACATGTGAAATTATTTTAAAATTATTTATCAATATTTTTCAACAAATTGACCAAAGCAAAGTCAAAACAAAAGATTTTTATATCACAGGACATCACTGGTAGAACATCACACATTTCAGAAACCTCATTGTATATACATGTAAATAAATTGACCTGCATCGGGACTAGATTTTTATATATTTATTAAAATATAAAGATATAAATTATCAGAAAAATTCTTTGATGAATTGTCCTCCTTCAGCCACATTTATTGTTTGAAGAGGTTTTAACTAGACATCTAGGTATATTCATTGATATGGGGCTATCTCTGATACCAGGCCATCTCAGTGGACACAATAGAAATACATGCATAGTAATTCATACATACACACATTTACTTCTGTGTTTCTCTCTATAGACCTCTAGATACAAAAACTATGATTTCAAATACAACTCCTAGCCAGTTGTTCAGTCTAGTTTTCTCTCTTTACAATATTGGTAACTCCCTTCTCTAACAATGAGAAACCAGCTTTCTAAAATTCTTATAGTTATTACCTTGACAAACCCACTTCTGCATGGATGCCCTCCTCAACCCCATTCAGCTGGAAACATCAATGATGAGAGAGAATCATTGATCCTCTTCCTTTTGCACGCCTCCTACTGAGGATCAAGCCTGCAACCTCAGCATATGCCCTTGACTGGAATCAAACCTGGCACCCTTCAGTACACAGGCTGATGCTCAATCCAGTGAGCTAGGGCTGAATGCCTTTTTCTTATTTTCCAAATGGCTTTAAGACTCAACTATTCAGTAAGAGAAGTGGTGGAATAAGGAGCCTGTAAGTGATGTTAATAGGAAAATTTTGGAGAAGTTGAGGGGATGAGAATATGCCACCCTAAAATATGCCACTGTGGCATAAAGATTAGTTTGAACTGAAGGCAATTGAGAAAAGGCGGACATTGGGAGGGCTCTCTGCCTTCCCTCATCTACCTAAGAATAGAGCGTACATTCCCTTTGTGAAGGTATTTCCCTCTTCTCTCCCATACCAGGAGAGCAAGCCTTATCACTGGGGATGGAAAGTTGGCATTGGGATGCAGCTGAACAAACCAACTTTACTTAAATAACATTTAAAAATATTTTTATTGATTTCAGAGAGGAAGGGAGAGAGAGAGAGAGATGGAAACATCAATGATAAGAGTAAATCATTGATTAGCTGCCTCCAGCACACCCACACTGGGGATCAAGCCAAAAACCTGGAATTGAATCTTGACCTCTTGGTTCATAGGTCAACGCTCAACCATTGAGCCATGCCAGTCAGGCCTTAAATAATACTTTATTCCATTGGTTTCCTATATGTTTACCTTCCCACAAGAAGTCCAAACCTCTTTCCTTTGTCTAGTCACTTCACAACTTGTTACTCTTTGCTAAAATGTTAGATAAGCCCTCAAGCCTAACTGCCTCTTTTGAGTTCTCATTTCTTTTCTGAGGAATCTCTGTGTATGTGACATTTTAAATATTAATAACAATAAAATTTATAAACTTTCCACCTGTTAATTTGTCTTTGTTAGTTCAGTTTGTGAGCCTTAGTTACAGAATATAAGGGTATAGAAGAACATTTTTCTTCTCTCTTCCCTTACAAAGTCAAAAGTAAAATCTAAAGAAGTGGAAAAAATATTTTTTCCTCTACACTGTGATTTGTCACGAAGCTATGTCATTAAGAAAAATTATTAGCCATATTATTACAGCACTAGTAAATAGAAAAAATGATATTGAATGATTGCCCCCAGAGTTACACAAGAAATAGTTCATGGTGCAGCAAGTGAACCTGCTGTCGGCATGTAGCCCAGCTACCCGCTGCCCAAATGCTGTTTTTGTCTTGCGCTAACCTAAATATTTCAGTGGTTGACAATTTTAAATGGGAGAGAGAAAAGAGAGTTTATATTTCAAGGCAGATTATCTTTATTAGACTGACACTTGTAAAATCTCTGTGGCTTATGTGATAATGGGAATTCATCTTTTTCTACCTCCCAGTAGCTTCCAGACTCCCTGGCTGCAGCCTTGTCTGGGCCTGGATTTCCAGCAACCTCTATATTTCTTAGATCTTTCTCATGCAGATTTTTAGCCCTCTTCCAACATATTAGGATAGTCATACTTCAGGGCCCATAACTTCTTTATAAGGCAACAGAAATTATAAAGAACAACTAAAACTTTCCCCAATAAGTTTATCCAAAGGATCACAATGTGTGGCACTATTAGGACATGGGATGGAATACAAAAATATATTGTAATTGAAATTAATTTTTTATTGTGGCAAAATGTAAATAACAAAATTTTAACACATCGCGAGTGCATACTTTAATGGCATTAAGTACATTCACATTGTTGTGCAACCATCACTACTGGTCCATTTATAGAACTTTTCCATTACAGTTGTTCCTCTATTTTTCCCCCATAGCTCCCCTCCTCCCATTTTCCTCCCCACCCTCTGTCCCCCCCCCCCACTGTCCTCATCCATAGCTGCCTCCTGCACACTTCCCACTGGGGATGCGCCTGCAAGCAAGGTACATGCCCTTGACCAGAATCAAACCTGGGACTTTCAGTCCACAGGCTGACGCTCTATCCACTGAGCCAAACCGGTCAGGGCGGATATTTATAGTACTGATGAATGGAGTGGATCCAGAGACACTGAAGCATGGAACAGAGTGAGGAATCTTAGAGGGAAGGTGGGGGAGGGTGGCTGGGTGGGTGGGAAGTAATCAACCAAGAAACTTGTATTCATATATGCATGGTCCATGGCCACAGACAGTGGGGCAGTGAGGGCCTGGGGTGGGGGTTTAGGGGTGGGCTGGAGGGGGTCAATGGGGTGCATATGTAATACTGTCAACAATAAAGAATTATTTAAAAAATTTATAGTAATGAAAATGACTCTTGTCCATAGTAATGTAGATTGTGTGTGGACTTCGGGTGATTTTGATGCATCAATACTAGTTCTTCAATTGTAACAAATGTATAACATTATTGCAAGATATGAATAAGCAGGGGGATCCTTAGAGGAGAATGGAACAGAGTCAGGAATCTTGAAGGGAAGGTGTATATAAGAACTCTTTGTATTTAATGTTCATTTTTTCTATAAATCTAAAACTGCTCTGAAAAAAAAAGGGGGGGCAGGTCTGAATAGACACTTCTCTAAAGAGGACATACAGGTGACCAAAAAATGCTCATTGTCACTAATCACCAGAAAAATGCAAACTAGGACCACAAGGAGATATCACCTTACAACTGTTAGAATAGCTATCACCAATAAATCAACTACAAGTTACTGGTGAAGAGATGGAGAAAAGGGAATCCTCATGCACTGTGGTGAGAAAGCAGATTAGTGCAGCCATTATGGAAAGCAGTATGGAGTTATTTCAAAAAATTAAAAATGGAACTGCCTTATGACCAAGTGATTCATTCATGAGCATTTATTTGAAGAAACCCCAAACTCTAATTCAAAGGAATACATGCACTCCTATGTTCATTACAACATTACTTATAACAGCTAAGATATTATCAACCCAAGTAACAATCAATATTAGATGAGTGGGATAAAAAACTGGGGTACTTATGTACAATTGAATATTGGCTGTAAAAAAATATGAAATCTTACCATATGCAACTACATGGATGAACCTAGGAGATATTATGCTAAGTCAGTCGAGAAACACAAATACCATATGATTTCACTTATATGTGGAATCTAAAGAAGAGAATAAATGAACAAACAAAATTAAAACAAACTAATGGATACAGAGAACAGACCAATGGTTGCCTGAGGGGAGTGGGTTGGAAGGGGCTGGGTGAAAAACATAAAGGGATTAAGAAGTAAAAATGGTACTTACAAATAGTCATGGCCATGTAAATTATAGTAGAGAAAATATAGTCAATAACATTGTAACAACTATGCACGGTGCCAGGTGGATAGTGAACATATTGGGGGGGGCATTTTGTAAAGTATATCTGCCAGGGTTCTTATTCCAGCACCTAGAAGGGTTCAGCAATCTGGAGAAGAGCTGTGTGTAACTTAATAAAGAATCCAGAGACAAAGCATAATTTTGAAAGGTATTTGGGGGTCAGAGGAGCCCAGCTAAAGAAAACAAGATCTCTTCATCTCAGGACCCCTTGCTTTTTTTTTTTTTTTTAATATATTTTATTGATTTTTTACATACAGGAAGGGAGAGGGATAGAGAGCTAGAAACATCGAGAGAGAAACATCAATCAGCTGCCTCTTGCACTCCCCCTACTGGGGATGTGCCCACAACCAAGGTACATGCCCATGACCAGAACCGAACCTGGGACCCTTGAGTCCGCAGGCCCACGCTCTATCCACTGAGCCAAACAATTTCTCCTAAGGATAGGCAGAGATATATATATCAAAGGGTCAGGTTTCATATACAGAAACATTGTCAGATTTGGGAAAATGCCTACAGCTGTTCAAGTGTTTGGCCAGTAGGAGTCAATAACATGTAAATTAAGATGCCCTGAGCTATCTGGCAGCAAGCAATCATCCCTTTTCAGGTTTGGGGAAATGCCTTCAGCCATTCCCAACAGATGACAATGTATGTGACTCAGCCCTTGTTGAGTCCCCAAGTTCCATCAACCTTTTGATGAAACTCTTGCAATTATGACATGCTAGAATTGGCTTCCAGCATATATGATTATCTAACCACTATACATACACATAAAACAATACAAAACTATATTGAATATAGACTGTAATTGAAAAAAAGTCTAAAAAAATAATTTCAACTAAGACTTGGTAGCAAAATAGATTCAGAACTGAATTAAAACACTTAGCAGAGTTCCAGTGATGCAGCAGACAGATGGTGATGGTGACAACATGACATAGGTGAGGTATTTGGCCCAGTTAGCTTGGTATATGTTAATATTTAATGTTGATATAAATACATCTTTTAGTGGTACTTGAAATAAAATTTTTGTGATTAAAGTTTTTAAATTGAATATTCTCATCTCATACAAACATCACTCATAATTTAAGAAATCAATGAACTTTTTTCAAAAAAAGAGCCCTAATGGAAAAAATCACTCCAATGTGTAAAAACGCAAGTAACTATTACAGTCATATTTGATACAACTTGGGAAAAAATGCTTAATAATTTTAATAGCAACAGCAGAAACATTTTTGATAAAGCCCTTGAATCTCTTCCTTCTGAAAATCCTTTGTGATTAAGTGGATGGAAAAGAAAGAGGAACAGTCACGTATGCAGATTGCCAAGTGAGGCGTAAGTATTGAGTGAATATCAGGGATTTTTTTTCTGCCAGAGGATGAATTATTGTTATTCTCGACTGAAAAATGTGTATATGCTTTGTACGCATTTCAGGGGCTCTGTGTGAAATGCAGTACACAGAGAAGGAAAAATAGTCTAGACTTTGTGCAGCTATTGTAGCTTTCTCTTCGACTGAATGGGGTGCCAATGTAATTCAGGGTCAAAGCCAGAGAGCAAGCACAGTGAAGTATTTTTATAACGTGGTTTTGAGGAAATTGCACCAGTTCCCATCTAGTAAGATCATGCTGTGGCTGACTTGGGTGAGACATGACTTGACCTGTATTATATCCAAATCTTGAATCCTTCTCTGAGAAATAAAATCTAAAGGATTTCAATAAACATTTCTTAGAATCTAGCTTCCTAGTGACTTATCATTAATGAAATAAAACTTAGCTTTTATTGCTGACAGATCTTGACAGAAGTGCACAAGCACTTATAATAGTGTCTGGGAAACTCCTGGAAACAGCCACTCAGTGGAATGATAAACCTTATTTTGTAACAACATTAACCGTTAAAATGGAAAATTTCAACACGATGGCTCTGAAATCACTGCAGTCACTGCTCACTTCAATTTAAAATAAAGGAGGCAAGTGCATTTAATTAAAATGTTTATAGGGTTTCTGTTCAGCTATGATTTGGGTAAGCACCAAGAAAAGCGTTTCATTGGATTCCATAACTTATTTACAGTATTTTTACAATCTATGGAAAATATGTAATATTCCTATTTTCTTAGATAATTACTCACATGATCAAAAGCATAGAGGCAATTTGCTAAAATACCTTGTCAGGAAGAAACAAAACCAAGCAAATAGAAAAACAAAACTGACACAAAAACCAACTTCCCCTATATTAATCATTTACTTTTAGAGATAATTTTTATCTTAAGTGATGACTATTTCAGATATCTAAAACCAAAACAAATAAAAATATCAGTTGTAATAGAGGAGTGTTAAATTATATGGTATAATTACTGAACTATATGTTTACATATATAGTTCAACAATTTGAAGAGGGGTAGATATACATCTAGTGACATAATATTCAAGGCACATCATTAAGTACAGAAAGCATGTTAACAACAGTCTATATAGGTTGATCTTATTTATATAAAATAAAGGAGTATATATAATACTTGTGTTTATAAAGTTCTGATATATTAACAAGAAACTATTAACAGTGGTCATCTTTGGGGAATGAAATCAATAATGTCAAGAAAAAGGAGAAATATTACTCAATAGTCTATATCCTTAGGAAAATTTTTTTTAAAGTGAGTATTTCTTTAACAATAAAAACATAATCTGAAGCTATTTACAGATACTTCAAATGTTTGAAAATTTGATTTCATAGTTATAGATAAAAAACTGATTTGTAATATTGGTTACTTTTTTTTAGACGTTTTGAAACAAGGTAGGACAAGGCCAGTGGCTTTCAAGCAACAATGATTTTGCATCTCAGGGGGCATTTGGCAAAGTCTAGAGACATTTTTTATCTCTACAACTTCGGGGATGCTATTAACATCTAATAGGCAGAATCCAGGGATGCTGTTAACCATCCAGCAATGCACAATCCTCAAAACAAAGATTTATCCTAAAATGTAGAGTGCCTGGGCTGAGGCGTTGGTGAAGAATCAGAGGGAAAGCATTCCCTGCTGGCAGGCTTGTGGAACAGGCGATGAATTACTTCAGCGGTTGTTTCCCTTCGATTGGAGATTTTCTAAGATTTCAAGAGAATAGACATCACCAGAGGGACCAGTGCAGCTGTTGTGTCTCTTGAAAGGTTGTGACTGTTGTTTTTGACAAGTCACTTGGGAAAGAAGTTCCAGTTTGTTATGTTCATAATGCCAGGGAGGATATTTGTGTTATTCATAAGGAATAATTTCTTAACGA
This sequence comes from Murina feae, assembly GCA_004026665.1. NCBI lineage: Eukaryota > Metazoa > Chordata > Mammalia > Chiroptera > Vespertilionidae > Murina > Murina feae. The sequence goes on along the minus strand of PVJC01019970.1, from coordinate 2,548 downwards.
GGATTATTAAACAATGGGTTGCTAAGACAATTTATGGAGGTTTCAAAAAAAATGGATAGATCATTTAAGAATATTTGTCAAAAGTAAAGGAATCAGACAGAATATTTTCAGGAAGCCTAAACTAGTTCACTGAATCTGTGAATAACATCAGCAGGTGTTTAAAAGGAGCTATCATTTAAAGAAACACTTTAGACTTTAAATTTGAGATTTTCTTTTAAATTTTAGAGGATGTTTATTAAATTGAGGACAGTGACATAAGAAAGGTCTGGGAAATAAGCCTAGGGGGTTAGCCACTGCCCACCGGTGCCCTGGTTGCAAGTCTCGTGGGGTCTTTCAGAGTTTAGGAGATGCACACCTGTAGGGAAAGAAAGGGGAGAAGGGAGGGGGAAAAGCACGGGGGTGTTCCTGGGAGGGAGAGCACATGCCAGGTTAGGTTTGAGATGTGTGTACTTGGTATACATAAAAATCCTTGGAAAAATTCAATCATCAATACCTCAGTAAAATTGAAAAAGAGCATAAAAAATTCATTTGTCCTGACGAAATCCAGAGACTTATATCTCTTCATAATATTGCCTTAGTCCAGTTTTTCATTTTCAACCTTCTATTATGTTTTTTTCTCATACCTTATATTATTGGCTCCTGATAAATGAGATACTTTGTGTACCCAGAATCCAGTCTGACTTAAGGCCTCACACAGAACTGACCCAGGGACAGAACTGTTTGCTGCCCCCCTCCCCAAGGGCAGTGCACATTGCTGCCTCCTACCAACAAAATGGCAGCAGGATGGACAGTGTGGCTTTCTTATTTATCTGCCGATGTCCTATGCTTTTCTCAGAATTAGAAATCACCGCCTCCTGAAAGCCTCTATTTCCTCCACAGGCTGAAATATATGCCTCTTTTCTGTTTTCTTAGCATTCTGTGCTGATCTCATTCTTTCAGCCCCTTGTTGCGTTGTATTATTACTCTGTCGACATATGTCTCTCCAGTCAGCTTTCTGAGGACAGAGACCATGCCACAAATCATGGTTGTATTGCTTGTGCTTAGCATGGGAGTTTAGAATACCAACAAATACTTAGGAATAATGAATGGGAAGTAAAGCTATGTGCTGAATTGAAAAGAAATGGACTGATCTTTCATTAGTGCTATCCACTTATTGTAAATAGCTTAATAGTCCATGCCACATTCCACTAATATTCTCACTATATAATTAGCCTAGGAGAACATAAAAACATGCCTGATACAATTACTTCCCATGAAAATTAAGGCCCCCACCCCCCAAAAAAAACACCTAGAAAAACTAGGCAGAATATGTTATAATTTTAGTAAGCTCTTATCTTTCCATTCAATTTGATATGACTTTAAAAAATCTAGGCTCACTTAGGGGCATCTGTTAAGTTAGCAGGATAACATTTGAAGATAATGATTGAAGTTTATTTTCCCATAAATTTTTTTGTTGCCAAGACTTTTCACTCATTTATTCAATGATAGTTATTGCTTCATAGGGAGAGCAACTATAGTTGAGAACCAAGAAATATATTACTGCTTGAATTAATTTATAAACTTTTAGCTGAAACAACATTGAAAGCCCAGATTTCCATGGCAAGAATGAGGCTTTTTGGGAGATAATGTTGATTTTTTTTTAAGCTCAGAACTATTGATTTGTCTGGAGGACTTATAGGATGGATTTATACATAAATCACAAAGTGAGAAGAATGTGTATGTGATGGCTACTTTTCTGTGTTAACTTCAGTAGGCGATAGTACCATCTAGGTGTGACTAGATGTTTTATAAATGTTGTTAGCACCAACCATCAGTTCACTTTAAGTAAAGGTAACTACCCTCAGCTGACTAGGTGGGTTGGAGCACCATCCCAAGCACCAAAAGTTTGCGGGTTCAATTCCTGGACAGGGCGCATACCTAGGCTATGGATTTGATCTCCAGTAGAGGCATGTATGGGAGGCAACTGATTGATGTTTCTCTCGCACATCAATGTTTACCTCTCTCCCTTCCTCACTTTTTAAAAATCAGTAAACATTAACAACCATAAAAGGAGATTACCCTCAATAATGTGGGAGGGTTTCATCCAATCAAGAGCAACTGAGGTTTCCCTGAGGAAGAAAAAGTTCTACTTGTGTCCACTCCTTCCCAAGAGCTTCTAGCTTTTGAATTGCACACTTGCCCAGCCATACCTCACAATCAAGTAAGCCAACTCTTTCAAATAAATTTATCTATCTATCATCTATCTATCTATCTATCTATCTATCTATCTATCTATCTATCTATCATCTATCTATCTACATATAAACATATATGTAAATACATCTATCCATATAAAGAGGTAATATGCAAATTAGGCCTGGACGCCATAACAGGTGATGACCAGACAGGAGGAGGTTGCCTGCGCAGTTGAGGCCCGGAGTGGAGACAGACACAGGGGGCCTGCCTGAGCTGGCACAGTGGCTCCAGCGGCCTGGATCAGACACAGGCAGGGAGGCAGGGGGGGGCCTGGAGCAGAAGTCAGGCACAGGTCTTGGCCGCTGGCAGCTTG
>PVJC01019969.1:0-29666 GCA_004026665.1 Murina feae | reverse complement strand
TATTTGCATAACTAGAAGATGAAATCAAGCCTCAAAGAGGTTAAAATTAAGTGGTCACATAACTAGTTAATAATGGAGTCACAATCCTATCACTGAAATCTATAAGCTTTCCTTTTCTGCAAAATTGCCTGCATTTTTTAGATGTATGAAAATATATTCATGAGAAATGACTAAATTCATTGTGTCAAGATTTTATCTTCAAAAACTTGTGGACTGATGGAAAAATGACTGAAGATGTTAGGAGAATGCATGTGTGACATTTCTTCACTGGTGAGGAAAGGGGGCCAGCACATTTGAGTAATGTTAATATTGTTTTATTGACCCTCTCAGGCTACGTAGTTCTGAAGGCATCTGACTACAAAACAGCCAGGGCATTAAGAAGGAAACGGTAGCCCTAACCAGTTTGGCTCAGTGGATAGAATGTTGATCTGTGGACTGAAGGGTCCCAGGTTTGAGTCCGGCCAAGGGCATGTACCTTGGTTGCGGTCACATCCCCAGTAGGGGGTGTGCAAGAGGCAACTGATTGCTGTTTCTCTCTCATTGATGTTTCTAACTCTCTATCCTATCTATCCCTCTCCCTTCCTCTCTGTAAAAAAATCAATAAAATATATATTTTTTTAAAAAAGAAGTAGGAAAAGGTAAAAATAAAACTTGTAACCATGACAGGAGACTATTTCTGACTCTGATATCATGTAAGAATCAAAGGTTTTAAGGGTGTCTTGAAATCGAGGTCATGACATGACTAGAACCAATAAACTGTATCACCTCAACTATGGTGCTGTGGCTAAGCTGGACCTGTAGGACAAGAGTATCCTCAGTTGTAGGGAATATGCATAAGTAAGACCTGAAAGTTAGGATGGAATCCCAAGAAAAGGATTATTTCAGGTTTACATGTATTGAATATTATATGTTCCTCTGTCTAATTTTGGGTGTTGCTTGTAAAAGTAAGACCACCAAACATGTTTAGGTTGATTACCTAATTAGAGAAAGTACAGTCATTTTTAAATGCTAAGGAAAATGGTAGGGCATGCCAGTAAGATTGTATTGTAGTTGTATTTTTCAAGATCCAAAGCCTGGTTGTTTAAGAAAAGTCACAAAACTTAAGAAAGATTGACTGTAGTAAAGTTGATTATAATTATTATTGCTTATCAGTTTCCATCTATGTAAGGAATCATGAGGTACTCAGCATTCTTCAGTATGGACTATCTATCACACCGAGTCAGTATACTTCTAGTATATTCACTATAATTAATGAAGTACAATTTTAGAAATTTATGTATAGAAAATGGCAAGACTTATTTATGATAAAGAGAAAACAGTTTTTCTTTTTATCCAGCCTCAGTCAAAGTTTATTCTTTGTTCAATAATGAATTTCAAATGATGCTCACTTAATGGAACCAAATGGTCATAAGGAAAAGGCGGCTGCAAACTTAGCTAAGCAGATAGTATTGAGGAACACTCATTTTTCCGTTTGTTCTATCACTAGGATAATTAGGCTTACTTCTTAGCAGTTGGATACTTTCTGTACAGAAGAAAATATAAAACGAAATTACAGACGTTATGTTGAGCCTGAGAGAGAAAAGAAATGAGAAGACATAATTGAACCGGTAAAGGGTTCATTTGTAGATTGGACATTTCCTCCCGGGAAATGAAAGCTCTATGAGCAATACAATGAATATACTTCTGATTTATGGTAATTAATTCTGAATGTGAATTATCTACCACATTGCTCACTATAGAAGATAAATTGTGCAACTGAATTATCAGGGTCTTGGAAGTAAAATTAGCATAACCTTAGCAGAAAGTGACGTTACGTACCCGGTCTTCACACTGGAAGCACAGATCAAGCCATCCTATCTTACTTCACTGACCAAAGGTCCAGTTATAAAGAGGAAATGAAGCAAAGAAGGAACAGCTTTCCCATGTGTTCTTCCATAGCACAGGTTTTTAGATGCCACACCAAGTTCAGAGGAAGATTGAGATCCCTTCACTCCATTAATTCTAACCTCAAGATAAGAGTCAGATGAGAGTAGATCTTGTTCCCTGTGGAGAAAGTTTCCTCAGTTTGGGAATGGAATATTATAGCAAAAATGCTGAAAAGTATACTTACTGGTCTCTACTAAAATGACAGATAATTACAGTATATTTGGAACAGAAATTTGGAATCACCTTGCTTGAATTTGTATGCTACTTAATCTTGGACATTTTGTTTGGGTTTTAATCATGATTACTGAATGTATCAAGGCTGCAAAATCCAAAGTCGACATTTAGTCTTCAAGTATTTCTAAAGGAAAACAATTAATGGGCTATGTTGACTTTCTCTTTGAACTGCTAGATGGGGGAAGATAGTTTAATTAAAATTCTAGAATCAGTTAGATTTAAAAAGTAAGTTATGATTTCATGCAATAAATTCCATGTATTCGGGGGAACATGCTGTGGGGTAATTTATGATCAGAATGGGATAAAGGGACTGAATGTACACAAATGCAAATGTTTCCAAATATCCAAGCTTTAGTTTTGTATGGGATAATTTCTGAATTTTAAATTATCATTTTATGTTATTTATTTTTTTTCTTGAGCTCCATGTTTTAAAGCAGTTTTAATTTCATAGGAAAATTGAGCACACCAGAGGGGTACACATGTTATCATCTATCAACCTACCCTGACAGGTCATCATCATCCAAAGTCCATAGTTTACAATCCACTCTTGGTGCCCTATGTCTTTTGGATTTGAACAAATGTATAAAGGCATGTATACACCATTATACTATCATACACAGTAGTTGTTTCACTGTCTTAAAACTCCTCTGGTTTCTGCTTATTCATCCCTCCCTCGCCTTACGGCTTCACAACCAAAGATTTTTTTATTTTTTCAGTAGTTTGCCTCCCAAAATATAATATACTTGGAATCATACACTATGGCTTTCAGACTGGGTCCTTTCATTTAGTGATTAATATGCATTTAAGGTTTCTCCATGTCTTTTTAAGGCCTTCTAACCCATAATGCTCCATCATCTGGGTACAATACTGTTAGTTACCCAATCACTTACTGAAGGACATCTTGGTTGCAAGTTTTAGCAATTATGAGTAAAACTGCTATAAACATCCATTTGCAGGTTTTTGTGTGAACAAAAGTATAGTTTACAGCTCCTTGAGGTAAATATCAAGGAGTTCAATTGCTGAATAATATGGTAATAACATATGGATTTTATAAGAAACTGCCAAATTGTTTTCCAAGTGGCTGAACCAATTGCTTTCCTACCAACAATTAATGAGATTTTCTGTTGCTGCATATTCTCGTCAGCATTTAGTGTTGTCGGTATTCTGGACTTTGGCCATGCTAATGGGTGTGTAATAATATCTCATTGTTTTAATTCATATTTCCTGATGATGTGGAGCATATTTTCTTATGTTTATTTACTACCTGTGTATCTTCTTTGCTGAGATGTCTCTTCAGGCCGTAGTTCCATTTTTTCCAATTATTCTTACTAGAGGGATGTCTACCTGCTGGCTTAGGCCCGCCCCCCATTAGGATCCTGATCATCTTTGCTCTTGATTTCCCATGTCTATCATCCTACATTAAGACATACATATCCTTGATTTGGTACAATATCCTCTTTGTACTCCATTTTAATAAAGTAAATTTTTAAAAAGAGTTTACAAATAATATAAGGATGGGCAAAAATTGTTTAATAATATTGATAATAAATGATACAATAATTAATAGAATAAACTCTGTTTTCCATACTCACAACCATAAACCTACTTTTACCTACCCCTGTATGTTCTTATGCTTTAATTCTAGGGTTATTGTATATTTCATAACATCCTAAAATTTGAACACACAGTATAATGAATTTCCCACCAACTTTAAGAATACTGTCAACTGCATATCTATAATTGGCATAGCATTCAGTTTAATAGCCATGATAACAGCAAAATTTTAAAGATGTTAAAGCCTTATTAAAAGTGGTAAGTACCTAATTGCAATACTTCAAGCATGAGAACAAACTGATTGGATACATAATTTAGGACATGGTATCTTACTTGGCTACCCTTGAGTCATAGTGTTTGATTAGTACATGATAATTATTTCTCATTTATTTATTATTTGTATAAAACATCTAATTCTGTAACAAATTGTAGAAAGCACAGAAACACCTTTACTGGCACATATTCTAGGAAAATAAATGTTTAAAAGTCTTCTTTAACACTTAATAAAAGTTAATGCAAATTAATTTTGTGAATTTGGGGCTAAGATATTCTCCCCACCTATGTGACCTAAAATTATCCTTTTAGTGAGAAATATTTTATCACAGGGACCCGGTGTAGAAGAAATGTGCCTGTAGAATTTTTGTGAAAGTTGTTAAGTTCTTCAGACACAGATTTCTGGATGTTAGCATTTCTTGGCAACTAATAAAGAGTTGTTTGAGAACCCACAGTGGTATAGTTCCAAAAAGGTTGATAATTTAAAGTAATCAAACATGTCTGGGATCTTCTTCAAAGGTTAGTTAAACATCTTATAAAATTCATTAGCAAATCCATCTGGACTGGGATCTTTTCCAGATGGGAAACTTTCATTACCACCCATCATTTTTCATAGTTTATTATAGGTATAGTTTCATTTGGAGAGGATTGCAGATAGATGTGTACATAAATAAAGCAACATAGTTCTTTAATATTCATCCAAGAGATCCTTCTGTGTAACCACATATACAACCACATATAAAAAATAAGAAATGTCATGTTTCTGATAAGTCTGAGTTAATAGTTTTTATTTGCAAAGTTAAATTTTAGTGTTATTTCACATTGTCTTATATCACTCTAATTGCAATTCACAACATTTGAGGAGTAACCAAACTCTAAAGTCTAAATTTATATGACGATAGTATGACACTCCTGAAGTACTCATTTATAAATATATTCAATTATGATTCAGTAATATGTAATTTTTATTTCAACTGTGGTTATGCAATATTTAAAACTATGTAATATTTCCTTTTACTTTGGCAACTCTATCAATACCAGATAGTGAGGTATAACATCCTGAATATAATATATAAAGCTTTCTAAAATGTTAAATTCTTACAAGTTGGCATTTTTAAGAGGCAGCCATAAATTAATTGGTAGAGAAAGAAAACATTCATAAATATTCAGAATCAATTATTTAGATATTTGCTAAATTGAATTTGACAGATATTTGTGAATACTTACTAGTCAAGAAACATCATAGGTGCTAAAATAAATATAAAAAACGTAAAATATAAACAAGCATTTAGGAAAGGAGATAGAAGTGCAGGCAAGAAGTTGAGTTACTGTTTGATGAGTAAGGTAAAAGGAGCATGTACTAAATACAGAGAGACTAAAGCACTCACTCTCCTTGGAGATTGTAAAATGTTCCAACGATACAGATACTGCAAATGCTCTTCGGGATTATGTGAAGGGGAGAAGGCCATTATAGGCAAAAGGAACTGTATGTGCAGAGACACAGAGCGTAATATATCCAGAAACTTGCAAGTAGTTTCGTTTTCTTTAGAATGTCTATGAAATGTTGGTGTGACTGATTATCCCCCTACTCAGTTAGGGAAATATAAGAGTAAGGGTTTTTAAAAAACTCACATCGTATTTCCCTTGCACCCAGAAAGAAAGTGTTCCTTAAAAAGGAGACCAGCACATTAGAGGCATGTGATCTGCAAATGACTGATGTGAATATTGTCTGATAAGTTCACAAATACACTTAAATCAGTGCCCCTATGAAACTACGAAATAGGCCACAATGTCCCGCTGGCGGGACTTTACTTAGGCGTGAAATGTTATCTAGGGTCAAGCAACATTAGACAAGGACATTTAGCTGAGCTATAACCTACTTTCCCTCCAGACTTGAGCTGATGTCTTTTATTATCCCAAGAAATTTGTTATAATAAATTCACTTGAGGTGTTCTCTTCCTCATTTCTTTTTTTCCCCTGTAGCGCATAAGGCATGGTTGGTTTACACAGCTCAATCTCCTTCACGGTTTAGGGACATTCTGGTGTAGGAGCATTCTTCTTTTATAGATAAAAACATGCACACACACACATACACACACACAATTTCATTCACTGTGGTAAGAAGCAATTTGTACTAAAGGGACACAGAAGGGTCATTTGATTACATATTAAAATTGACCCTTGAGCACACCCAGAGGTTAGAGGACAACATTCCCAGGGGCAGCAGCTCTGATCTTGGTGACTAAATTCATTCTACTGTTGAGGCTAATAAGCTGCACCGACTTAGCCTGGAAAGGTAATGTAGGCTCTTAGCAGCCTGTGTTGGCGGATGGAACCTCATGCAGAACAGACTGACGTGGGTTTCAAGGCTGAGACGTGTACAAGCAAAGGAATAGTTTCACCCTCTTCGGTGTGGGTGAAATATTTTCAATCTCATAGTGCCTTCCTCAGTCACTGAATGGGAGGGACTCTGAGGCATTCTCAAGGGAAATACACACACACTCACACACACACACACACACACACACACACACACACCACATTTTACCCTAGACGTTTTGTCCTGAGTGTGCTTTTCAGATGACCCTCCCTCACTGTATGAAGTTGGCAAAATGCATGATTAAAAGGGATCACAGGGAAATACTTCCCCAATTCAGTTGTGCTGAGCATGGCATGTTGATAGGAATAGCTAGGGAAATAAGGAGGCTCTGATGGCCCAAATAGTTTGAGGAAAGCCTGAGTTAAAGGTTGATTGCAGGACTGCTCAAAGATTTCTTCATATAAATCCTGAATCTAAGAAAAATAGAAAGTAGTGAATATTTCCCAGATTATTTTAAAGTGGGATATTTTCTCTTTGGGGAATATGATGAGCATCCCCCTTGAGACTGGTGTTGTGTGGATTGAGAAATACTGGTTTAAATTTAATAATAATAATGTCTAATACTGATTCATAGTTTGGATTCTGTATGACCTGAGTCATCCACAGGAATTGTATTTTTGAGACACTCATCAATTAGTCTATTTGACCAAATTGTAGATTTCAAACCAAGAACCACTTCTCTGACTAAATAACTTAATCAAGTTTTGTCAAGTTAGAGGCAGAGGGTGAGAAGAGAAAGGTTAAGACATACTTGAGAAGTCTCCAAATCTCTAGGGAAGAAAAGGATAATAGCAGCAAGTGTTGGGACACACAGGTAACTGCCATAAGGGTCTCTATTAAATATGACTCCTGGAAACACAATACCTTCTTTATAAGTCGTAATGTTGGTTATAGCATAATCTGTTGCAATGCAATTGAATAAAAATTGGCTGAGCATCTACTCCCTGCAGTCGTGTACCACAAATGATTTAAAGGTGGGATGGCAGAGGATGTGAAGTCAGTGAAGTGAATATAGCTTGAAAGGATAAATCAAACATAAAACATCAAAGGAAGTTGGGAGTGGGTGGAGAGAGATTACCAAATAATTTATATGCATATATGCATAACCCATGGACACAGACAATAGTGTGGTGAATGCCTGGGATGTGAAGAATGGGTGTGCGGTAGAGGGGATCAATGGGGGGGGGCGAGTGACATCTGTAATACTTTCAACAATAAAGATAAAGTTAAAAACATCAAAGGGGTACTGTGAAGAAAGTCACACGGTGAAGCAAATACTGGTATAATAAAAGCCAGATTGAGTGTGTGCTATACCATGTGCAAGGGGAAGAATGAAAAGGATATGTAGAGATTGACGGGGGGAAAAGAGAAAGACTTTGTAAATGAGGATTTGAGCACAGCTTTGACAAAGCAGGACATTGACAGAAGGGCATCCCAGATGGAAGAAACAATTTTTTTAAAAATTGTGTATAGGGAGCCCAGCCTGTGTGGCCCAGTGGTTCAGCATCGATCTGTGAATAGGAGGTCATGGTTCGATTTCTGGTGAGGACACATGCCCAGGTTGCAGGCTTGCTCCCCAGTATGGGGAGGCAGCCGGTCAATGATTCTCTCATCATTGATGTTTCTGTCTCTCCCTCTCCTTTTCTCTCTGAAATCAGTTTAAAAATATATGTATTTTTAAAAATTGGGAGGGAGATGCAGCTCCTGTTCAAAATAGACATTGCTTCATTTTATTGAATTATGGGGACATAGGAAGGTGTGGCAGAATGTAAGGTAAGAAAAATAGATGTCTGATCATGGAAGAGCTTGAATACCATATTAAAGAGTATGAAATTTCCTTTATAGGTGTTGATAAACTTCTGAAGGTTCAAAGAATGTTCTTATAAGGAATATAATGAGAAAACTTAGGGAGGAGATGAACTTAGGAATAGATGAGAACTCTTAAGATTTAGAGTGAACAGCCTGAGTGCCCATCAGCAGATGAATGGATTAGCAAACTGTGGTACATCTACACAATGGAATACTATGCTGCTGCAAAAAAGAAGGAATTCTTACCATTTGCAGCAGCATGGATGGAACTGGAGAGCATTATGCTAAGCGAAATAAGCCAGTCAACAAAAGAAAAATGATCCCACTTATTTATGAATAATAAAGACCATTATAAATTGATAAACATAGACAAATACAGAGACAAGACAGCATTGAACAGACTGTCATCCTACAGCTGGAAGGCTGGGGAGGGTTGGAGGGGGAATTAAGAGATCAACCGAAAGACTTGCACACATGCATATGAGCATAATCAATGGACACAAGAAACTGGGGGGTAGCGGAGGAGGGGGGAAGGGCAAGGGAAAAAAGTGGAGACCTACCTATCACTTATTTTAATACTTTAAGCAAAAATTAAAAAAAAAAAAGATTTAGAGTGGAAGCTGAGATCACATTGCAACCTCTTGCTTCCGCGTGTGTCAGTTACTAGTAAACAGCTCAAGTGCCAATCTATGTTAAATTACTAGAGATGTGTTATGCCACTGGGTTACATAGACATTTATTTGCTTTGGAGACAGCCTGAGTCAACAGTCTTGTTAACATGTGACATATTTTGAAGACCTGACATCTGCACTGATAAAAGCATTACATTTCAGTGTTCTGTGTTTTCAAAGAAAAATTGCATTTGCCATAGTACATAGATGCCAACTTTCTCTTCTGTAATCATTGGACACTACAAGAAAGGTAACAGGTAGTTCATCTTTAAAGTTTTGATACATGCATATAGCTACTTCAAGAAGTCATTATTGCACAATTGCAATAACAGTTGTTTGCCGTGCATTGCACAGAGGACCCCAACTGTGTTCCTTAGTGTCTCTGGGATTGTTTCACAATATCACTAAGCAAAGAGAAAGACCTAATGGTTCCATTTACTAGTAACTAGGGGCCCGGTGCACAAAAATTTGTGCACTTGGGGGGGGGGGCGGTTCCTCAGCCCGGCCTGTGCCCTCTCGCAGTCTGAGACCCCTCTGGGGATGTCCACCTGCTGGCATGCCTGGCCAGCCTGGGTGAGGGGTGGATGGCTGTTTGCAGGCTGGCCAAGCTCCCCATTGGGGACCCTCACCCCATGGGGGTGTGGCCAGCCTGGGTGAGGGGCTGAGGGACGTTTTCAGGCTGCCCGCAGTCCTTTCAGGGTTAAGCTCCCTACTGGGGTGCCTGGCCATCCTGGGTGAGGGGCTGAGGGCTGTTTTCAGGCTGCCCACAGCTCCCATTGACCCAACATCCCAGCAAGGCTGGCTGGAATCAGGTTTCTGGAGTTTATTTATCTTCTATAATTGAAACATTGTTGCCTTGAGCAGAGGCCCAGCTGGCCAAGGCAGGCAGTTTCAACTCCACCACTGGTGCAACAGAAGCCTCCTGTTTGCTCTAGCTTCGTGGCTGCGGCTGCCATCTTGGCTGGGTTAATTTGCATACAGCCGCTCTGATTGGCTGGGAGGCTTGGCTTGGCTGGTGGGCATGGCTTAGGTGTCTCAGAGTGATGGTTAATTTGCATATTATTCTTTTATTAGATTAGATTAGGTCCCAACAGCACAATAAAGATCTACTTCCTAAACGTTTGGAAGATGTTTGCAAAAAGAATACTCATATATTGACAGAATAATATTTCCACTGTGTTCTTACATATCAATGGGATGTGTTGGGTATTTCACATCTTTGATTGCACAAAACTTGACTTCACACTGGATGCTGCTGCTCATATTTCCTGTTCCACTTTGTTTCCCATGCGGCCTTTGCTGTTTATCATGGCAATCAGGAGTCTAGCTACACAAAGCATGGACATTATCAAAAGGCATGTAGTGCTATCTAATGTTAAAACTATGGATTCCCTCAAGCTTATTAGTTTGTGCAGGGTTTCTGTATTTCCCTAGAAAGTATTAAGTATTTCAGGGCCCCTCTGAGAACTCACTATGGCCCTACAAGGTGTCGTGGCACAAAGTTTGAGAACCATGGCCGTAATGCTTACTTTTGCTGGGACATGAAAGTGGCAGGTGATGGGTAGGTAGGAAGAATATGAGTTTCATGGTACAGGAAAATGGTTTCTGAACAGGTAGTGATAGGAAGAGGCAGGCTGGTGATCAGGAAGATGGAAGCTCAAAAATATTCTAGTAAAAGATTTGAGACTCGTATATATTCAGGTAATATTTTCTACCCACTCATCACCATAGCAAGGCTAATGGCTTTGGGCAACCACCACTTACCCCATTCAGGATTGCCCTTAGATACTGTTTTTACTCCAATAAGTTTGACTCAGTCTTAATAACCAGAATTAGAATATATTTTATTAAGAGTTCTTAGTAATCACCCACTAATATTAAGTTAGTACTCCAATAATACAGTGTGTAGTTATATAGTAGTTTTGAGGTATTGGGAATATTTTGGATTGCCCAAGATTTTACCCCTCAACTCTATTTTTCCTGTGGGAGATTCATTTTCTTTTGCCCTTACTCAGACATTTGGAATTAAATGTGGGCCTGCATCCCAGCCTCTTGGTGACTGCCTCCAGTGTCTGCCTGATGAAAATGATTTTTAAAAACTCATTTCTTCCATTTGCAAAAACTACCCTCAGGGGTATGAATAGTTTCAAGTACAGTTTTCTTGGGTACATCACAGACTTTTAAAACTTGTGAACGATGTTTAATTTACTGTTTGAGAAAATAGATTTACTGTCAAAAGAAATGTTGACTTTAGAAAAGCTATATCCTGTGTTAACCTATCCCTATTATAAAGTGCTACAACATTGATGACAGAAATGCTAAAGCAAAATAATGGATTTTTATCACTATGTTTAATCTTGATGAAGCATCTAAAGTAACTGTTATCATTCTTCCATATATATTTCATAATTTTCATTTTTTGGACTTTTGAACTCCTTATATATAATCTTTGAAAATAGGAAGTGTAACCCAATCAAATCCTAAATTTTATTTTTTTTTCTAACCCAGTTATTCTAACATTAGCCTCAGAAACACATTTCATAGATTGAGGAGGTATTTGATTACAAACGGTCAAGGCAAAATACCAGAATATTTAACCAACACAGTTTTGCGGATTGTTTATAGAAATTCTCTGAGTTGCATAGCAACAGTCTTTTTAATTACTACTTGCAATCCAGATTTTAATAATTTAATTAGTATTTTTGCTTCATTAAATTGCTACACCCAATAGATTTAATGAATTCACTTCATGGCATGTTTTCAATTTTTTCCCACATGTTGCTGTGCAACTCGGAATCTGAACCACATTTATCTTCTATTTAGATGTAGCATAACAGAGATAAAATGACTTTTTAAGATGTAACTGGAGTACAAAACTGAAAAAGGAAGAGTTAATTAGAAATTTGGAGAAGATAGATATTCTTTTAAAATTCCTCCATGTTCAGAAAAATGAGAAAGTTCACAGATGAGTTTTTTTCTCTTACTTTTTAAAAATACATTTTCATTTATTTTAGAGAGAGAGAAAGGGAGAGGAAGAGATAGAAACATCAATGAGAAACCTCAGCTGCCTAATGCATGCCCCCTGCTGGGGATCGAGCAGGCAGCCAGGGCATGTGCCCTGACCAGGAATTGAACTGGGACCTCCTGGTTCATGGGTCAACGCTCAACCACTGAGCAACACTGGAGGAGGGCCTCCTTTTTTGTTTTGTTTATAAATGTGAAAAAAAAAAAAACACCAAATTTGAAGAATAAACTATGCCCTCAATTCTTTGAAATAAAGTTTTGAAGTTGCTCTTGTGAAGTACTCAGAGAATTACCAAAAACTGAGATGCAAGATCAATATTTGAATATTGGCTTTCCTTTTTCTTACTTTAATTATGTTTCTAGTGCATAGCAATGTATAATTCTGGTCTTTGTGTCTTAGTAGCCCACAACTTTCCTATTGGTATTTCCACCTGGAAGTCTCATAAGCACCTTAAGACCCAACATGGTTAAAATGGATTATTTGCTCCCCAACCCTCAAAGCTTCCCTATATTAAGCAAATACTCAAGTCAATAAGCCAAGAATATTCTTTGATTTCTCATATTCCTCTTCCTCCTGTATCTATTCCACTAATAATTTCTACTGGTTCTACTCCAAAACATATCTCAACTCGGGTATCTTCCCTCTATCTTTTCTGCCAACTACCTACACGAAGACACCATCATATGAAGACACTGTCATCTCAGAGTGATTATCTCTGAATCCACACATTGCTGTCCATTTCCATCTATACCCAGTGGCTAATGAAATCTTTATACAGTATATTAGTCTCCCCTATTAAGCCCCATCTGTGACTTTCCTTTGCTCTTAGAATCAAATTTTTCCTTCATGCCCTGCTGGCATGGCTCAGTGGTTTGAGCGTTGACCTATGAACCAGGAGGTCACAGTTTGAATCTCAGTCAGGGGACATGCCTCATTTGCGGGGCTCGATCCCCAGTGTAGAGTGTGCAGGAGGCAGCCAATCAGTGATTCTCTCTCGTCATTAATGTTTCTCTCTCTCTCCCTCTCCCTTCCTCTCTGAAATAAAAATAAATTTTAAAAAAATTCTTCTTTCAGTCTTTGTCCTGACTTGGCCCTTCCTAACTCTCACGTCAGCACATCACACTTTAGATCACCACCTTGGGACTTTTGTTTTTGCTTTTCTCACTGCTTATAACGCCCTTCCTGACCTTCTTCCCAGCGCTGGTTCGTTATACCCCATATCGCCTGCTTAAATGCCACCTTTTAAGAGAGGTCTTCACTGACATCAGCATCTATGCATTTTTACTTTCCTCTCCCTGATTATTTCCCTCACAGTAGTTATCGTAATTTATAATTATCTTGTTTATTTATTTACTTGCTTATTGCATACTCTCTCCACCAGAATATAAATGTCCTTAAGGCAGAGATCTTAACTAATAGTTTTGCTATTGTATCTCCAGTATCTAAAGAAAGTTAGGAAATGATAGTGGGTGAATTCTTGACAAATAAAGTGCACTCCCAGAGGGTCCTTGGGACAAATAAACCACAAAGTTACAGGACCATAACTGATGGATGAGAACTTCAATTTAACGCGTTACACATAAATGGATACATTTAAAGGACAAGGTATATTAATTAATTCAGGAAGACTTGACACTTACTAGTACTGGGATCCAAATAAAATGCTAGACACCAAAAGTATGATGCTTTCATAAAGCTGAAGTATATAAAATATCTACACAAAGGCTTTCTAAGGGCTGCTTGTGATTAAATATGCAATTATATATTCAAAAGGGTTCTGTTACACTACTGAGTAAAGGTAGACAAATGTACTAAAGTGGCTTCTTTATATGCATCCAGCCAATCATTCATTCAATCCACCTAAATTAACCACCTATTTTTCTGTGTGTTTGAGGTGAGAGTAAAGGGGAAAAGACATGGTGCCTTCCCTTAAGTTTTCTATGGGAGAAACAGATTTTTTAACAAGTAGGAAAAGAGTGAAAATAATATGTACCTATAAAACAGAATCAGAAGACACAATGAATAAAGGGTGAAATTCTAATGACAAGTAGGATCATTGCTTGGGGCCATTTAAGACAATATTATTTCATGAGCCCATCAAAATATAATAGAGTGCACAACCTTTTGACTGTTCTTTATCTAAGTTTAGTCTTTAGCAGGTTATAATTCATTTTTTTCAGCCATACATGCTTCATGATAAATCATTTTCTTTAATCTAGCCATCAGAGATTTAATGAACCCCCTAAAACTATATAAAAGTAAAGTTAAATATAAAATTTTATATGTATCATATGTATTTGCATTTTCCTGGGGAGAAGATAAATGAGTTTAATTCTATTACTCCAGAATTAAGAACTCTAAACTGGATTATATTTTTATGTTTTTATTGATTTCAGAAAGGAAAGGAGAGGGAGAGAGATAGAAACATCAATGATGAGAGAGAATCATTGATTGGCTGCCTCCTGCACACTCCCCACTGGGGATCGAGCCCACAACTCAGGCATGTGCCCTTGACTGGAATCGAACCTGGAACTCTGCAGTCTCCAGGCTGACACTCTATCCACTGAGCCAAACTAGCCAGGGCTGGATAATTTTTAAAAGTAGAATTATCTCACTGCAGAAGGCAGACATTAATGAATAGATTTTATTTTGGTAATTCAAAAGGGTAACTATGAAGTTCAATTCTGAAAATGGTTTTTTGGTGTGTTCTTATATGAAAGACGATTGCAGTAAGAAATTTGGCCTTAAAAACAAATATTTAGATTCTGTTATAAAAGTTTCTCTGATTTTTTATATATATATCTTAGCTCTAGAAATCATTGACTTAGTGAGTAATGACACCAAAGATTCATTGATTTCTACAGCAAGGCAGTTTTTCACTGATATATATTGATGCCCATTTCACAGCCCATTTCTCTACAGAAGGCATATTTGGGCAAGCTAGAGCTGCGCTGCCTACTATGGTAGCTGATAGCTCCATATGATCATTGAGCCCTTGAAGTTTGACTGACCCAAATTGAGATGTACTGTAAGTGGAAAATAAGCACAGGTTTCAGAGGCTTCATATGAAAAAAAAAAAAAACATGTAAAATATTACATCAATAATTTGAAATGAATTACATATTTGACTGGTATCTCTTAGGTATATTAGGTTAAATTAAATATATTATTAAAACTAATTGTCCCATTATTTCTCTTTCAATTGTGGCTACTAGAAAAATTTAAATTACCTCTGTGACTTACTAAATTTCTACTGAATAACACTAATCTATAGGATATCTTAAGAAACAGAGTTTCTTATCTTACAATTATTTCCATGGTTCAGTCATTGCTAGAGTATATATTAAATAACCATCAGGGAGTTACTGTATAGGATAATAGGTATATCTCTTCCAGTTTTATTCTTTCTTCTCTTCACATAAGAGGATTTCATATCTTCTGTGAGAAGTCTTGGCAAAGTTCTGCAGTCTGTACTGTCTGAAGTTGTTTCTTCCCCTTAGTATACGACTTGTTTTCCTTTATCTACAAGTAGATCCACTTATTAGTAATATGCCTTCTTGGAAAAAATAATGGAAATAATCATCTAATCTAATAAAAGGGTAATATGTAAATTAACCATCACTCCAAGACACCTAAGCCATGCCCACCAGCCAAACCATGCCCCCAGCCAATCAGAGCAGCTGTATGCAAATTAACCCAGCCAAGATGGCGGCCAGCAGCCATGGAGCTAGAGCAAATAGGAGGCTTCCATTGCATCAGCGATGGAGTGGAAACTGCCTGCCTAGGCTGGCCGGGCCTCCACTCAAGGCAACAATGTTTCAATTATAGAAGATGAATAAACCCCTGAAACCTGATTCCAGCCAGGCTTGCTGGGACCTTGGGTCAATGGGAGCTGTGGGCAGCCTTAAAACGGCCCTCAGCCCTTCACCCAAGCTGGCCAGGCATCCCAGTAGGGACCCGAACCCTGAAGGGACTGTGGGCAGCCTAAAAACGTCCCTCAGCCCCCTCACCCAGGCTGGCCACACCCCCATGGGGTGAGGGTCCCCACTGCGGGTCTTGACTAGCCTGCAAACAGCCATCCACCCCTCACCCAGGCTGGCCAGTCACACCAGCAGGTGGACATCCTCCGAAGGGTCCCAGACAGCAAGAGAGCACAGGCCGGGCTGAGGGCTCCCCCCGCCCCACCCCCAACGGCACAAATTTTTGTGCACCAGGCCCCTAGTAATTTAGTAAGCAGTGATGGTTATTTTTTTGAAAAGTTCATTCTCATTTCCACCTCACAAAGTAATCGTTGAAAGTTAGTGGAAAAATTAAGAAGCCATACTTTGCTGAAAACAGACACATCTGGGGTTTTCCAATGGTTTTGTGAAAGTTCTTCAAAACTGAGTTACATTATTTCCATCACAGTATATTAATGCATGTCCCTTTCTACACACACACTATACACGCGCACACACAAATGTATTTTTGTTTGAGGTTTGTAGTCCACCAACCAGCACCCTACCTCATATTATCACAGGTGGTCTCTAAATATGAAAATCATCTATCCTTTTGGCAAAGACTGGTTCTTTTCCTATGTAAAGACAGAATGTGCACTTTTATTGTCTCCCTCATTATGGCACATTTCTCTAAGTGGAATTAATATAGTACCTACCACAGGTTTCCTTAGTTGATTGTTTACAAGTTTGCAAATGTTAATATTCAAGAACATTAAAACCAGAATAAAAGAAATTAGATACTTTCAAATAGGAGATATTTTAATGTGCGGTCCCATAAAATAAAATAAACATTCTAAAAAACAAAGCCTATAAACATCAGGAAGATGGATAAGTTGACACCTCATTCTGCATATCTCTGTTTAATAATATTATATTTCATTTCCCGTGCTAAGAAAACAGCTATTACCCAAAGCAGCCACTCGTAAACAGGCCTTGTGAACAGATTGCATCCTTGTTGGTGGTATGATAATTGAAATAAGTTTTGTAGTCTTTTATGAGAAAATACCAGATGTATAAAATACCTATTAATCAACTCACTCGCTTTTACAAACATGAGTTTCGGAGCCTGATGGCTATTAGAGAATAAATTCTGCATGGAAAAGAGAATTGTGAGAAATACCAAAGAATTAGCTAAGGAATTCATCTGGGCTGCTTCTGCATTCTTTTGATTGCAGTATAGGGCAGTATGAGCATGGCACCCTTGAGGCCAGACTTGGGAGCACCCTGCCCAGTAGTTTTCCACTGTTTATCCTACAGAAAGGAGAACGTAGGGAAAGAAAAGTGATTGTCATTGAGTAAATGAAACGTGTAGTCTGCCATCCAGTTTCACCTCTGATAGTGCCCTCTACTCATTGATGTTTCCAATAAATTTCCCTTTGTCTATCAACTTTTCAAGCTATAATACCGAGAGTCAGCACTTCCCAGTGCCATGAAACCAAGTCGTTCCAAGTTTCAACAATAACATCTTGGCACCATATCCCACCTCATTTGTTCAAACACAAATAAGGGAACAATAAAATTTGGAGAAAGAATACAAGTCATGGGAAGGATAACAGGGGAGCTAGCCTGAAAAGAAGCATTGAAATGACATGAGTTTTCCCTGAAGTACTATTGTACATATCGGCATTTTGGACTAAGACTGTCCTGCACGGCTTTCTCCCTCATGCAAGAGAAAAAAGAAGTTGCATCTCTAGAGGAAGAACGAAGTAATTTTAGGAAACATTATTTTTTTTTTCTGTTTTGACTTTCAATGTATTCCCTTCAGAGCAGTCTCTAGAGCCAGGATCACGTGCCTCACTCTGATCTTCTCGATGTTTCCATATTTCAAGTTCAGGGCTGTAGCTGATGGATTCTGCTATTTTTCAGTCCAGTGTTCTGGGTTAAATTGCTAGTTCCTTTTACCCTTTATACTTTGAAAGTGAAGAGGCAAATGATGTTATCTGTGTACCTAATTTGCATGTCTAGCACTTATGTAAAATCTATTTGCAATGTCATCTCAGGTTCAGAAAATAGTTTCTCTCACAGACTTCTCTTTTGATATTCCGTCCATTCTCTGTATGTGCAAATCTGTATATTTAGGGAAAATATTGGGGACCATTTCTGAGACCCAGTCTTCAAAAGTCACTAAGGCATGGTACAGCCAAAGCTATATATATAGGTTGGTGATATTTTTCCTTAAATTCTCCTACCAACACTTTTTTTTAAAATATGTTTTTATTAACATCAGAGAGAGGAAGGGAGAGGGAGAGAGAGATAAAAACATCAGTGATGAGAATCATTGTTCAGCTACCTCATGCACACACCCTACTGGGGATTGAGCTTGCAACCCCGGCATGTGCCCTGACTAGGAATTGAACTGGGACCTCCTGGTTCATGGGCCAGTGCTCAACAAGTGAGCCACAGTGACCAGGCCCACTTTTTTGAAGTCCATCTTCCCTAGACACTCAGTCGCCTTTGATTGACTGTTCTCTTTTAGGACATTATGCTTAGATTCCTATCACCTAAAAAATCTATGTTCGTTGGAGAGTATCCAGTTCTGCAAACATGTTTTCTCCTCTTCACCTAATCTAATTTTACTTTTACTGGGTGCTTATTGGTGATAATCATCTGAATTATCAAAGAGGAAAGCTCTAATGGCAAAGCCATTAAGTTTCCCAGAAGGCTAATGAAAGTGACACCTTCCTATGGAGTTTAGGGTCTTTGAACTGTCCAATGAGATACTCAAGGGCAGATGGACTTCTCTCAATGGGATCATGTAAGGGTCACCTATTTTAGGCCAGACTAACTCTGAACGGGTGATCCACTGTCTCCACATTCACTTCCAGTGCCCTGAGGCGTTACATTTACACATGTGAATACATTCATTGAGTCAAGGAGGGGGAAAAACTAAGCACATCATAATAGCAAAGGATCTCCAGAAAAATGGCCTGTTTTAGCCCATGTCTAAATTGTCTTGTAAACGGAATTGTACAGCCCTCTGTTCTGTATTTTCATGTACCAGATGTCTTTTCCTGCTATGTCTAATTGAATTGCCTTTTATGGGTCTTTCTGTTCCTCGCATAGTTCCTTATAATAGAAAGAAACTGGGCTATGAGACAAGAAAGCCAGGTTCTAGTCCCAGATCTGGCAATCACTGGTTGAAAAGTTTTTGCCAAGTCTTCTTCATCTCCCTTATCCTCAAGGGTTGGGGGAGGTTTTAAAAATCTTTTGTGAGTGTGAGAAAGGACCATATAGTTTGATAAATCCTTTCTCTCTCACCCAGATGATTCTAATGTTCTCGTCTAAGGGATTTGTGTCCTTCTTACTGAATCCCAAGCACTGAACTAATAAAAATGTCTCATTTATTGAAATAACATGAGAAATATTTATTAGTTCCCTTGAGAATCACTGCTACAATGAACAAGCTCCATAAACTTTTTGAAAAATAGGCCCTTTTGAAAAATCACACACACACACACATATATATATATTAAACTCCATCTCCAGAAAAATTCATTTACACACAAAATATTGGAAACATTTTGAAAAGTTCACAGATGCTTAACATCTCCCTCCGCAAGAGTCTGAACCTCTAGTGGTCCTATTACAACACCTTTGGCTGAGAATACTGCTGTATAACAGAAACCCATTTCTGCAAGCACTAGGTCTTATTTTTATTCCACCATTGCACAGTTTTAGCTAAGAAACATTTAGGGAAGAAGAGTGAGTCAGAAAACCTCCCAAAACTATACTTATTCACTATAAAATGCTTAAGTTGTAATAGTTTTCAATATAATTCTGACCTTGTAATGCCTCTCCAATATAAACTATTATTACTGATTCTAAAGTGTGACATCACTGCAGCCTGAGGCTTAACAGCTTTTGTAAAACACGGCATTCTCAACTGCCACTATTTGTCTTTTTTTTGTAATAGAAGCCTGCAATGAATTAAACGAAAAACTAACCAGAACAGCAATACAGATTACTAACCATAATAGCCAGCTTCCAATGTGCATCCTGGGGTTTCAGATGATGTCATAAACTACTACTGCAAATTTAATAGTATTGTTGCCTGGAAGCTAAGCCATTATCGTATGTTTAATTTCACTAAGATGTAAATTACATGCTTCAGCCTAGTGTAGTGCTGGCTACTGTTACTTTCAGTTCTTATTTTTGCAGCTGTCAGGCTTTGTAATGTTTATGGCCGTTTTGTTTATCTAGAAGCCTGATGCAGCTATCATTTAAATATATATATATATATATATATATATATATGCACATATATATCATATATATGTAATAAAATGTATGTTTATCTCATACTCTGCCTCACTCTTTACATTTTTCATTACCAAATTATTTTAAGAGTAAGAGTCCATGCTCCTGGACTAGCATTACATATATTTTACATATATATATATATATATATATATATATATATATATATAATATTATGTGTAGATGTTATATATAGCATATATTTTGTTAATTCAGAAGTTTCCTCTACTTCAAAAGGATAAGGTCAGAAAAAATTATTTTAAGATACTTTGGGTAGAGTTGACATCTTTACTCTGACACAGAGATATCATGTATAAAAATATCATGTATAAAAATTTGTATCTTTTATTTAGCTTTATATCATTCTTCAAATTAAGAGGAAATAGGTTTAATGATGAAGATCATGGGCTTGGGCCCAGTCAGTGTGCTCAGTGGTTGAGTATCAGCCTATGAACCAGGACGTCATGGTAGGATTCTCAGACAGGGAACACACCCAGGTTATGGTAGGGGGCATGCGGGAGGCAGCTGATCAATGATTCTCTCTCATCATTGATGTTTCTATTTCTCCCTTCCCTCTCTACAATCAATGAAAATACATTTGAGAACAAAGAGCTTGGGCTTGGGAAATGAAAACCAAATCTTCCACCCCTGGCTTATGTTGCATGCAGTTTATGTAACTACCATATCCTCAATATGTAAAATGAAAATAGAATTATATACTATCTGTAACCTACTGGTCATATAAAACAACTTTCCTTCCTTCTTCTTAGAGCTCTTCATAGCACCTGCAAGTCTTGACAAAAGGGAGATTTTATTAAACCATTTGCAGTTGTCCCTTCTTTTTTTTCTTTTTTTTATTATTGCTTAAAATATTACAAAGAATAGTACATATGTCTCTTCCCACCCCCCTTGACCTGCCTCCATCCTCCCCTACCCACCAGTGTCTTGTGTCCATTGGTTATGCTTATATGCATGCATACAAGTCCTTTGGTTGATCTCTTTCCCCTTGCCCTCAACCCTCCCCGGCCTTCCTGCTGTAGTTTGACAGTCTGTTTAATGCTGCTCTGCTTCTGTATCTATTTCTGTTTACAGTTTATAATGCTCTTTATTATCCATAGATGAGTGATGTCATGTGGTGTTTTTCTTTCATTGATTGGCTTATGTCACTTAGCATAATACTCTCCAGTTCCATCCATGCTGCTGCAAATGGTAAGAATTCCTTGTTTTTTACAGCAGCATAGTATTCCAAGTTGTCCCTTCTTTATGACAATATATGGTTCATTAATTGAGATATTAATAAATGTCTTATAAGATATTTTATATATCCAATATATTAGAGAGAGAGAGAGAGAGAGAGAGAGAGAGAGAGTTAAAAATGCATCATTATCTTGGAGAGTTTGGGCATAAGTAAGAGTAAAAGTTGTTTATTCTGGGATGGTAAATAAAAGAGCTTGGTCCTGAAAGGGAAATATAGAAGGACCACTGTATGTAGACGTCAACAAAATTTAGACAAAAAGTATTTGAGGATTTATTCTATAAATGAAGAGAAAGGAAGGGTGGCGGTAAGGAGGCAGAGGAAGGACACTGTGATTTGCCTATATTTTCAGAGTTCTTCAGTAGCCTTTGTTCAGCCACAGCAACTGAATGCCTTAAGATCTTTCCTCTTAAATGCCGGCAATGTCATCGTCCTTCTCCTCTGTGGTCTTTGAACTGAGGAGCAGGGAGTTCCATTTCAGCCTTGGCTTTGTCACTCATTCCCAGGGCCAGGTAACACCAGTTGCCTTTCTTCTCCTGATCCAGTTTTTTTCTCAATGACAACAATGAAGATGTTAATTGGCATTTCTTCCTAAAGTTTAAGGAAGCTATGTTTTTGCCTTGGGGGAGACTTTGCACCTGGAAAGAACCCCTTTAAGTCTTTTCAATCTAAAGACAGAAGGAGTGGAGCACACCTTCCTTGAACCTTACCGAGGATACAGATGTCTTTGAAACAGCTGTGGGCATTTCCATCTGAATCCTGGAGTCAAGCAGGGAGTTCACACCAACAAAGGAGGTTTTGGATAAGTGGAATGTTAGGTTTTCTAATTGAAGATCATTAATAGGAAGCTGAACTATTTTTGAGGAAAGACCTACTTTCTGCTCTCAAACCAGTGACTTTTACTGTAGAGTAAATGTGTATATGTCATTTCTCTCATGTCTAGCACTTTTAAATAAATTTTAAAAGACATATTACACATGCCAGGGACTTTTCTAGGTACAGGGGACACAGTAGTGAACAAAATGGACAAAAACGCTGGGCCTCATGACATTTTTTTCTCTAATGGTGGACACCTGGATAACATCACGTTTCCCCTGGTACAAAACATTAACTTGGTGGGAGAGTATAGTGTTTTACAGTATTTGTGTAAATAAAGTCCTTTGAGCTGATTATTCTTACCTTTTGTTTATAAACCCATAGTGTGATCCAACCATTATATTTACACGATCGCTTGTGTAAATCAGACTGGACAGGACAGGCCGTTGTCCAGTGTTATGTACATTCCCTTCATCAGAATCACATGAGGCTTTTTAGTGTCCATGAAACGGTTTCCTAAAACTATCTTGGAGCATTGTCTGGTTATTGAAAACAGATATTAATCCTTTGGATATACGGAGGTATTTTTATTATCCTAACCTCTCCTCAGTGGAGCCATCAGTGGGAGAAGTAAATGAATATTTTCCGCTCAGCTTAAAAAGAAGATAGTTTTTTAAAAATGATTGATACAAACTAAGTCAGTTCTTGGGATGAGGAGGCATTGAGATAAATCAGCATTGAGAGCTAAATTTAAATAAAGTCATTGTAATCCAAGCAAACATATTTTTATTATTTTTGTACACCTAAAAGCTAATTAATGCTCTAGTGGCATTGAGCTACAAACATTCATTGTTTTTCTTTTGGGTATGTTTGCGTACAGCAAAGCCTTGTCTATATTTGACTTGAGCTTTGTTTATTTTTACTTAGTGGAGTTGCATTTTTAATTGACTTGTGTTTTTCTCTTTGTGGAATAAGAAAAGCTCATCTGAGTCATAGAAGCATCAGAAAGAGATTTCTGTCAGACTTTTACAACCTGTTTTCAAGTAATGGATATTGTGCAGAGGATATAGAACCGCAGTAAATCAGAAATTGTCTAACAATAGCCATGTAAAGTGTGAAAATTGTATTCTCAGGAATATTTGGTTGCTTAGAAGTCTCCAATTGGAGGAATTCAAACACCGAAATTGTATATATGAACAAAGGGTAAAAGGAATAAGAGTTTCAGGGCTTTACAAGACTGTTATTTTTTTTAAAGAAGTGAATTATTTTCAAATGTTTGCATGTCTCTTCCATCGAGATTTATCCAACAAGAAACATGTGCTGATATTTCTCCTAAATCACTTCTAAGTCTTCCAGATGTTAATCGTGAATGTTAGTGAAACCAACTCCAAATCCCCTTCATCTCTGGGATTCTTTCCTTTCACTGCTGAGAGATATATTATATAAACTGACACATAAATTATGGCAGAAATGAAAGAAAACCTTCCATTAGGGCCATCACTACATGTTAAAAACATGTTTATCTACAAATAGTACAGTTAATTATGAATAAAACTATAACTCTTTCTTAAAACACAATAACAACAAAACAAAGAAATGAAAAGCTTCTCACTAAAGTAAATTTATTTCTAAAACCCGTCTCAAAAGCAGCCGAAAAACATACTACAAAGCCCAGATAGAAATAGAAAGGAAACAGAAAATATGCACACGTACTTTATCCAAAAAGAATTTTTACAAAATTTTACAAAATTTTTTTTACAAAATTTCTAAAGAAAGGCTGAATGGTTGCCCCTACCCCGCATGTGCATATCGTAATCCCTGGAAACTATAATTGTTATCTAGTTTTGCAAAACGGTGTTTGTAGATATAATTAAAGATCGTAAGACAAGAAAATGATCCTGGACCACCCAGCTGGCCCCCAACACCAATGAACGTGTCCTTATAAAAGACACACAAAGTAGAAGGCCATATGAAGACAGAAGCAGAGATTGGAGTCATGTGGCCACAAACCACCAAAAGCTAGAAGAACACAGAACACATTCTCCCCTAAAGCCTCTGAGGGAGTGTGGTGCTGCTGACACCTTGATTTTTGACTTCTGACCTCCAGACTGTAGAATAATGAATTTCTGTTGTGTTAAGGCACTAAGTTAGTAGTTTGTTACAGCAGTCCAGGGAACCAAAATGCAGTATGACAGCAACCCATAGGAATGTTCAACAAGAGTAGAACCACTTCACTGGAGGAAAGAGTACCATCCAAACTGCACTTCCTCACTGAAAATCACTCAAACTATTCCATATGCTTTGGTATAAGCCAGGACTCAAGCAGACTCTAAACCCAAATGAAATTTCTAGCATTAAAATCACTCCACATGAAATAGTTTGAGGGGTTATTGAAAGAAAGAAAGAAAAAAGAAAGAAAGGAAGGAAGAAAGCTATATGCTTATATATTTACAAACATACATGCAGTTTAGCTAAAAAAAAGATGATCTAATAAAATAGTGAAATGCTAATTCTTGGTTGTAGCATACTTGAACCAATAATTATACATTAATCAATAGAATAAAATTTCATCGATAATTCCTAGACTCAATGCGAGCAACTTAAAACTTTCAAAATGTCAAGTACGGTAATAAAGACTTCAGCTCTTATTAATGAATAAGTTTATTTGCCCTGGAATTCATAAGTACTTTAGATCCTTAGGGAAAAATCTTAGGCGATAACGCTGGCTTTACAAAAGGATTTACTCTGGGAGGATGCACACCTGAGTATCAATAAATCAATATGCACTCCAAACATTAAGCTAGGAAAGTGTGAGTTCTGGGATGTTGCTGCTGAACAGTCTCAAATCTCTGCCTTGATTTGGAAATGTCACAAAAGTTCCTTTTTAGAAATTTTACGATTATCTTCTTTTCTGTCTCAAAAAAATAATTCATTTTTTCTTGATGAACAACTTATGCCAATATTCTCATTTTTGTTTAAGCCTTACATTTGTTTTATAAGTGAATTCAGATTTATGTCAGTTTTCTTTATAAAGGGTAGGGAGGGTCCCCTAAGAGAAATGTTGCAGCATACAATATCCCAGAATCCAGATTTAGAGGCAAGCAAAGGCTCCCATGGCAAACTTAACTTCTAGGAAAAGATAGTTCAACTGCAATAATGGTGAAAAGCGTTGTATAGTTTGTGAAGGCAATGGGCAGGTTAAATTGGTTTTTTGTTTGTTTTGGTTTTGTGTGTGTGTGTGAAGGTCTTCCGAGTAGAACTTTGTATTTCATTGGGGAAAAGAAGACCACGAAAATGGTACCACGCGGGCCCAAGGAATGGGTGAGACTGCAGGCAGCAGTGTGTGGATTTAACTGATATCCCACAAACATTGTAAACAATATTCCTAGAAAATCTGCCTCCAAGATCATGTGTTTATTTAAACATTTTATTCAAGAATTAGTTTTTGAGCATTTAAAATGTATAAAGAACTTCCTTATGCTATTTATTGAAAATCTAGATGAAGAAGACATACTTCTTACCTCAGAGAATTCAGCCTGTGTGGAGAGAGCCAAAAAAAAAAAAAAAGAGCAATATAGTGTGACAAAATCCATAACCACATAATATACAAAATACAGTATTTGCCCAAAGGAAAAAATGCATTCAACTCTAGTTCAATTCATGGAGAAACAGATCCTTGAACTGCTTCTTAAAAATTAATAGTAGCACTTTTTAAAGAGAAGAAAGAGAAGAAATTACAAAATAGTAGGAACAGCAAATGCAAAGGCGTAGAGCTGTGAAACTTGCTAGCCCGTGTCTGTTCTTGCCTGGAGATGTGTGACTACAACAAGGAGAGGAGGCAAATATTGCTAGAAAAGTATGCAGAAGTCATGTCATAAGAGGATTTTACATCCTGGGAAGATTTGAGCTCGATCCTGTGGGTAACGGGGAGCTGCTGAAGGCCCTTATACTTGCTGCTGGATTCAGCTGCCAATCG
Organism: Murina feae; assembly: GCA_004026665.1. NCBI lineage: Eukaryota > Metazoa > Chordata > Mammalia > Chiroptera > Vespertilionidae > Murina > Murina feae. The sequence continues at coordinate 3,492 of PVJC01019969.1, read as the reverse complement.
CTTTCTCAGCGATGCTTAGCAGGGCTGCCTGATATGGATCAGAAATGGAATCACAACCCTGGAATCTATGATTGACAATACCCAGGCTGGATTTTGATATATCCCTGACTCCAAATCTGGTCTTTGGGTTTTCTAGATTCTAGATATCTATTTCTCTCCCAAACACAAATAGGAAAAGGATAAAATGGAAAGTCAGATGTCCTTGGACATGGTGAGGGAATAGAGGAGATCACTTTTAAATATAAGTAATCTCTCAAACTGGTTCACTCTTCCTGACCAGGAAGGTTGATTTCTCTCCTACCCCTCTGAGTTTGCATCCACATGTGATCCAACAATAAAAATCAATGAGTTAAATAAATAGAGAGATGACAGACTTTTCATAAGGCTCTGTCACGGGGATTGGCACTCATTTTATTGCCAATGATGTATTAGTTATTGTTATTATTTTTCTTTTGGTGTTTGCTGTTTTTTACGGTTCTGTTTCCCTAAATGCAGAAATCCCAGGAGATCAGCAGCTCCTGAGTCAATTCAAGAAACAGGCTTAATTTTCTGACATTGAAATGCAAATCATATCACCAGTTTAATGCATATTAAAAAATCTTTAAATAAACTCAAAGAAAGTGAAAATCATGTCTCCACCTGTTTAAGGAGACACCAGGTCATGAATGTTAACCTGCGGTCACTTGTGGGGATTTGTTAAAATCTGGAGAGTTGAGAATCATGGTCATGGCACAGTGTCTGCGTTCCTAATTATAACAACTTGTGGTCACACTGCCAGGAGTTACACCCTGGAGAGATTCACTGGGGTAAGTAAGGTTGGACAGATATCTGTGTTTACATGCAAACAATTCAAGATACACCTCATTCCTTCACAGGTGAGGTGTTCTTGCTCTAGGGTCGGCAATCTCTATTAGTATTAGTACATGATGGGGGAAACAGTTCTTCAGAAGGGAGAAAATCTGAAGTCACACATGTGCTTGCTTGTGGCCAGTGCCCTAGAGCTTGCTGTAATTGTAAGGATGTCAACTCAGCATTGTTACCCTGTATTAAAGAATTGTTTACACAGATGTTAACAGTATGCCTGGGATTTCTTCTGGGAGAAGACAAGCTGCAAGGCAAAATATTGGTCCTGATAAAAATGACGTCCCCTAGCTGAACTGTAATTATTTGAATAACCAGGGGCCCGGTGCACAAAAATTTGTGCACCGGCGGGGTGGGGGGGGGGGGTCCTTCAGCCTGGCCTGTGCCCTCTCACAGTCTGGGACCCCTCTGGGAATGTCCACCTGCTGGTGTGCCTGGCCAATCTGAGTGAGGGGCCGATGTCTGTTTGCAGGCTGGCCAAGCTCCCCAGTGGGAACCTTCACTCCATGGGGGTGTGGCAAGCCTGGGTGAGGGGCTGAGGGCAGTTTTCAGGCTGACCACAGCCCCTTCAAGATTCAGGTCCCTATTGGGGTGCCTGGGAGAGGGGCTGAGGGCCATTTTCAGGCTGCCCGCAGCTCCCATTGACCCTCGGAAGCAATTGGGTGGCCGTGGCACACAATAGCTTCCCAGGACGGAGCCTCAGGGCTGGCCGGCTGGTTCTGCCCCCAGGCTTCCATCTGGGAAGCGATTGGGTGGCCATGGGAACACTCAGGGAGTCCTGGAGGCCCATGTGTGTGCCCTGCAAGGATGGATTCCAGGCCGCAGCCTCTTTCCGCCCTGCTCCTCCTGCCCACGGCTTCGGCCACTGTCCTGCTTGCTTTTCTCATCCTATGCTATGGCTGGACCCTGTGTGCAGCTTCTCCTGGGCTGTGGCCTCTGCCATCTTGGCTAGGATAATTTGCATATAGTCGCTCTGATTGACTGGTGGGCGTGGCTTGCTCGTCCCGAAGAGATGGTCAATTTCAGTATTACGCTTTTATTAGTTTAGCTACTTAATTTAAAGTGAATCCAAATTGTTTGGAGGCCTTTTTCCACCACAAAGATGCTTTTCCTCCCAATTTCTTCCTCTTTGTTTATTCACTTTCAAGATATAACATGTTCTAAATTCAAAAGGCCTATAATTCAATTACCTGAAACTATTGAAATTTAAAAGAACATTTCATCTTCTCATTTGATGCTGCAGTGTTTTTCAGTTTTTTTCTTTCACTTTAAGACGGTCTGTATAAGGTATGAATATCCATCACCTTCAAACAAAATAGCCAACAAAGGGCTATTTGAAGCTGCCTTTTCTGGGACAAAGATAGTGACAGGAGTCCAGTCCACCATGAAGATTCCTTCTATGAAAAATGGCAGAATTGAAACTTTAGCAATTGATTCTACATGCTCACATAAAACAGGACAATATGGAGAAGAGAAAGAGGGAGAGAGAGAGGGAGAGGAAACTAAAGGTAAGCAGAGACAGACAGGGAAGAATTCAAATAAGTTTATGAGGTATAATACTCAGATTAAAAAAAAAAATGACCTGGACAATATTTTCTGAAAATTGAATTGGTTGTCAACATTTGGACATCAGGAAACTTACCCAGGGGGATCTTGCTTTCAGACTCCCAACATCTGATAACACTATATCTGTAGATTTGTAATATAATGGGCTAGCCAGTGCTGAGTGCTAGTTAGCTCTAGATTTTCTCTTCAGTTAGTCCAGTCCCCTCCTGGATTAACTTCACTGGTCCTTGCCTGCGTGGTCCCTGCAGGCATTGGAATTTGTGATATCTGATGGGATTTGTGCCTTTGTATTTACAATACCCAGAGGAAACTCTTATCTTTTAAAGAAGAAAACAAGTGGCATAGTTCCAGCATATATGACATAACTTCTTTTTCCCTTAGCCATAGCATGCATGCACTGTGGTACATTGGAATGTTTTGTGTTGAATTTATACATAGCCTCAGAATCTTTCTCAATACAGAGTACAGGTAGCCACTACCTGTCAGAGATGAATATAAGATTCAACTCTACTTGTTATCCATGCTGTAGGACCAAATTAAAATATTAACAACATTGGCTGTCAGCTGGCTGTTAGTTAATATCTGTCTCTCTCATTACTTTCTATCTGTGGCCTTAACATTAGAAAAATTCTAAGCAACTTGTAAAATCATTATTAACAAAATAATTTGAAATGTAATGAAATGCAACTTGGATGATGTTAAAAATCACCAAAGAACTCCTTCGTTCCTCCACTTATTCTGTGCCTTTATTCAACCTACTTACTCAATATCTACTGTGTACTGGAAGAGGTATAAGAAAAAAGAAGGAAGACCCTAAATGGTTTTGCTCAGTGGATAGAGCATGGGCCTTTGAACTGAAGGGTCCCTGGGTTCAATTCTGGTCAAGGCCACGTATTTCTGTTGCAGACTCGATCCCCAGCCCCAGTCAGGGTGCCTGCAGGAGGCAACCAATCCGTGTGTCTCTCTCACATCAATGTTTCTCTCTGTGTGTCTCTCCCCCTTCCTTCCACTTTCTCTAAAAATCAATGTAAAAAATATCCTCAGGTGAGAATTACCAAAAAAAAA
>PVJC01019968.1:0-29664 GCA_004026665.1 Murina feae | reverse complement strand
ATATATATAAATGAGTCTCAGCTCACACTTAGGTGGTCTCCAGAAGGAAACCTGGTATGTAGACAAAATAGTATTCTATATAATAATCTTATATAATAAAAGGCTAATATGCAAATTGACCAAATGTCAGAACAACCAGTTGCTATGATGCACACTGACCACCAGGGGGAAGATACTCAATGCAAAAGCTTCCCCCTAGTCCCAGTGTGCTCCCTCAGGGAGAACACCACTCAGCCTTCTGGCTCAGCCAGGCTCACAGCTGGCAAGCACAACAGTGGTGGTGGGAGCCTCTCCTACCTTTGTGGCAGTCGGACATTTTTTTGAGGGCTCTGGGACTGTGAGAGGGCTTAGAGCAGGCTGAGATCCCCACCCCCTACACACAAAATACATGAATTTTGTGCACTGGGCCTCTAGTGTAAGTAATAAGTTAGAAACTATTTACAGAAAAAGTTTTTACTAATTTTTTTTTTTTTTTACTTTTTAAATATTATATACTAATACACTAATAGTTCAGGATACAGGAAATCAGAACAAGTTTACAGAATGAGGTCCAAAATACAGTGAAGAAAAAGGATCAAGAACAATAAAGAAAAACAAATGTTCACTTTGAGTACTAGTTGCCTGGTGTGATGAATGTGTGTGTGTGTGTGTGTGTGTGTGTGTTATGAACATAATAGGGGTTTAGTACACATTTGTTGAAAGAATAAATCTAGGGCTGAGTAGGATAGCCATTGCTGTCCATGGAAATTTAGCTTTATCCTTTCGGCCTACATATATTAACTGTATGGGACAAGGAATATTGCAGAATCTAATAAAATGTGTCTGGTGATGCCCAGGTGCTTCGACCCCTTCTATAGAAGCATCACTGATGCAAGCACTAAGGGCTTTGGTGGTTTCTGAATGATAACTCGCAGTTTAACATAAAAAACAAAACAAAAACACACACAGGAAAACAAAAAAACACCCACCTTCTACGTAAGGTGACCAGATTTAAAGCTGTACACCATTGACTGGGGGAGGGGGGTGTGTTTCTTTTCTTTCTTTATTTTTCTTTTTTTCATTATTACTTAAAATATTACAAAGAGTAATCGGGACTTTTTTAAAATGCCACGGGACATGGGACAAATTGTTAAAAATTGGGACTGTCCCACCAAAAGTGGGACGTCTGGTCACCTTAACAAGTGTCAAAATCACATGGACTGATCCTACCATGTTCCTTCAGGTCACTTCCTCATCTTTCCTTGGCATAAAGGCTCCTACACTGCACAAAAATGAATACCCACAATTTCTTACTAAGAACCAAGGAAATCAGAGGTTTTTGTACACTCACACATTAATGACCAATCATAAACCAGATCAATTGTATGATCAAATTATGATCTAAATCAATATGAAACTTCAAACCTATGACAGTGAAAATTAAAAAAAATTATTGTTGATAGTATCAAAGATGTCTCCTATCCCACCACCTCCTTCTCTCCCTCCTCCCAGCTCCTAACCACCTGCCCTCCAGGTCTTTACCACCCTATTGCCCATGTGCATGGACCATTAATATAAGTATATAGTTCTTTGCCTTATCTCTTCTCATTCCTCCAACCCCCACCTTGAGTATGTCAGTCTGTTCCATTCCTCCATGCTTCCACAGTGAAATTTTTATCTTAGAGATTTTTAACCATGTGTTTTTAAATAATTTAATTAATGCTAGATGATAAAACAGAAACTTCCAGAAAAGCCACATAACCTTTCCATTCTTTGCAGAAATCCCAATAAAGACTTGTCTAGACACCCACCATTTCAGTAATTACAACAACCTCATAGGATTTAGTCACTTTTCTAATTGGTTGGCATGTCAAAAATTATGCCTTTCAGACTCAGTGATCTTTCCATACAACCCTTGAAAGAGTCACAGAAAGAGGGGAATGGAAAGCATGTAACACAAAGCTCTCCTTCTTCAGTTTCTTGTCCCTTTCAGGCTAAAACATAAAAGAGGGTCAGAGTTGACCTGAGTCCAGATGATGCTGGATTTTATCTGCAGGAGTACCTGAACTTCCATATACCCTAATTATAATACATTAACAAACCAAATGACACACCCACCGGTGCAAGGACAGATCCAACTGAAAGAGAAGGGGTGGCATCTCAGTTCTGGGAAGAGACCAACCCATTCCCGGAAAACTCCTTATTTTACCCCTATAATACTACTAATATTCCCCATTCTTTTCTTAGACAGGAAGTTGATTTGTGAGTCTGACTCCCGCTTCTCCATTCTCAGGCCACTGAATAAAGCTTGTGCTGCTGAACACTTAGCTCGGTTTTGGTTTTGATTTTTGGTTAGGAGACAATGAATGGAGAAAGAACCCTTTAAAGGCTAGAGAGTCTGGATGATCTAAATTAGTAACAACATTAAGTATTAGGCAGTCAAAAGTTATAGCCACAAATGTGGACGTTAGGTCTGAGTTATGGGCTGATTTTTATGCTCAGCAGCTCTGCCATTTAGATTGCATGTGCATTCTTTCGAGTTACTATTTTGTTGATTAAATAATTAAGCAGATGAAAATAATTCCAATCAAGACTGAGTCATCATTCTCCCTAGATATCAAAACAGAGTAAGAATTGTCTAGTCTGATGTAGTAATGGAAACTACAAAATCTCACCACTGAAGCCTGGTCCCTTAATCAGAGCTTAGTACCTGGATTCTCTCCATGAAGCCATGAAACATCTTACCCCAGGGTGTTTTTAAATGGTGTGTTGTCCCAGAGAAGAGCCATTATGGAAGATCCAAATCACTAAAAGATGAATGTCACTGGGAGAGAATGCCAGTGAGGGATGGGAGAAGCTGGCCAATAAATTCAGTGCATGATTTTATGGAAATTAAAAAAAGAAGAAGAATTGTAATCAAAATTTCGTGTAGATATTTCCATGGCTTTGTCACATAGGATATTAATTTCTGAGGCTTAAACAATCTCACCTGGCAGACCCCAGTTTGGCTTTTAGTAATGCGACTTACTCACCTATTTTCTCATTCATTCCACAAGTTATTTATTAGGGTATAAGTGGACCTGGTAGAGATAAAGATTTAAATAAGATGGATGTATCTCCTACTTTAATAGAGCTTTCCAGCTGGGGGAAAAGAAAAGATGTTTTTAAATAAGACACACATATGTAAATGAAAACATTTATGAGATGTAGGAATGAAAATACATGGTGCTGATGAGTGTTAAGGAAGCATCTGGTTTAGCTTGAGGATCAGAGAATCTTCCTTTAAAAACTCTTAATTAGAGATTTAAAAAAGGAGGATTTAGTAGCACACTGAGGTGGAAGAGGGGGTGAGAGATAAGGGAGGGGTGTGTTTAAGAGTCCCAAACAGAGAAAATTCTACTTGCAAAATAGCCTGGACATTTTTTTATCTGATTGGCAATCACAAAGTTCGGTGATACTGTCTAATGAGTGTATGAAGAAAAGTTTCCTTCAACACTGCCAGCATGAATTGGCAAAACACCTAGAAGGGGAAATATGAAAAAAAAATCAAAGAAAATTACCAGCCCACACACCTTTTGATCCATTAATTCAGCTTCTATGACTGTGGCCTATATATGTACCTACAGGCAATATGACAACATAGTCATAACAATACATTGAGGTAATAATTTTAAAAGATTAGAAAGCACTATTTATCAATAAAAGGAATGATGAATGCATTGGTTGGTTTCTCTTTAGCAGACCATGTTGGGGTCCTGTCATAGCCTCTTTGTTGGGCTGGTGAACATGGATTTCACTACAATGAGTGTTGGTTGCTAACCAATCAGAGCTGTACCTTTCCCAGAGAATAACCTTCAGCCAATGAGAGCTTCCACCTCAAATAGAGATGCCTTAGAGTCTAAGAGATAGTTGTCTGTAGCCAACATCTGACTGATTCCAGGGTGTAAAATCCATCCCCCTTTCCTCAAAGAGACCAATCAGGTGAGGTACTATTCAGAACTTCCTGTAGGAACAGACTGGCGGTTTACTTGAGGGGAAGCCACACTGATTTCCACCTCCTTCTCTTGCTCACCCCCTTCCCTGAGCACACACCCATTACTTCACCAGAACAAAAATATCCTTCTCAGGATCTACTGTGAGGGAACCTGACCTACAGGGACTTCTCTTGCTTTAAAGATCTCCCAAGCCATACAATATATGAAACCACATTTCATAGGAAGATTGACAGTCATTGAGGAAGTGGAAAAATGGTTTGAGCTACTGACAGCTGGGCTAGAAAGATGCACATGTTTTTCTAAGACTTTCAAAGATAACTTAGTTTATTCTATAAACTGAAGACTCTGTCTTAATGCTAAATGCCCAAAATTAACTAACTCCTACAGCTTATAGTTAGGACTGAATTTTCTGCAGCACTTCTTGGCAACTAGGCAGCTGCCCTGAGGGGAAGCTTCTCCTAGAGCTTCTCAGAGCAGAGAACTATGGACAATAAATTCACTGACAGAGCTTAGATGAGATAGATGGGAAAAATAATCCCAAACAAGCTAAACAAAAGCAAACACAAAACTCCATCCCTGAGACAATCTCTATTCAGTACACAGTAGTTCTGTTTACCTGTGGTTTTGCTTCCCAGTTTCAGTCATCCATGGTCAACCATGCTCTGAAAATATTAAATGGAAAGTTTCAGAAATAAACAATTCTTAAGTTTTATATTGTGTGCCATTCTGAGTAGCAACATGAAATCTCACACTGACCTACTTCATCCTGCCCCAGACTTCACGCATCCCTTTGTCCAATGTGCCCACACTAAATACACTCCTCATTTGTTATTCGTCTTGGTAGCCATCTGGACGATGGCTCAAACATTGGATCAAACATTGACTGTCATGGTATCACAGGGCTTGTGTCCAAGTTACCCTAATTTTACTTAATGTCTCTAAAGAACAAGATTAGTGATGCTGGCAATTTGGATATACCAAAAAGCAGCTGTAAAATGCTTCCTTCAAGTAAAAAGATAGGTATGTGCAGGAGAAAACATATACAGGGTCCAGTACTACACCCAGTTTTAGTCACCCACTTGTGGGACTTGGAAATATGTCCTTCAGATGTAGGGGGACTAATGTACTCAGAAACAAATAGCTAGGGATATAGCATATTCTTGTTTTTATCATTTCTCCCCTTTTCCCATCCCAGACCAGTAAGTTACATTTCTGAAATGGTTATTTCAATTACATAAACATTCATTACATATTCTTGCCCCTTGGGAACCTATAACTAAAATGATCATTTCAACAATGCCAAGTTGCCTTTAGTTTGCATTAATCCAATGGAGTTAAGCCACCATATGTGTAGTTTATATTTTTTATGCAAATATGAAAATTATAACCCGTACCTGAGGGTACTCGATGTTCTGCTCCCTTATCTGTGTTTGAAAACCTATTTTGTGAAAGTCCAGAAATATCCTCTCATAGACATTTAATGTGGGTCTCTGAACAATGGTGATTGATTTTGTTTGGTTTGGCAAACACAAATTATCCCATAATCACTTTAGCCTGCCAGCCACGCTTACATTGACTTGTTTGTGTTTTAGAGAAGAAAATGCAGTGACTGTCATGAAAAATGGAAAAGGTTAGAGGCAAATAAAAGATTTTTCTGTGCTCAGGAAAAATGCAGCTACTTTAATTTTCTCCACCAAATGGGTTTCATTTGATATCAAAGTAAAGTGAATTTGAAAGTAGAAAAAAGCACTTCAGCTTTCAAGAAAACTGGTTTTTAGACATCCATTACAGTTTGGATTCACAGGCTTGCTTCATACAAAGAGCAGACACTAAATGGGATGAAATTTTCTACATTTCCCATCATAAAACACTGCGACTTGTAATGACAAACAAGAATTCAGTTTTATACTTAACACATGGACACACATACATCTAAACACATACAAAATAGTCCCATAAACTTCTTGAAAACTAATAAGTAACTTGACATAAATTTATTGGAGGAAAATGAGAAGGAAAGTAGAAAAAATAAAAGAAAGAAAGTAGGGAAGGAGGAAAAGAAATGCGACAAGTAACATTGGTGGTTACAGGGCCGATCCATGTATCCTCTATCACATAAGGGGTAACGTAATGTTATAGAAAAACGAGGTGTTCCTTGTGCCACTCACTACCTCTAAGACACTGTGAAGTCAGTGTCCTTTCCTCAGTATCCATTTCCTTAACTGAAAATTAGTGGGCATGACTGCTTCTCTTCTAAGACCCTTCTTAGTGGTGACCTCCTATGATTCTAAAGCAATTTCTGTAACAGAAGGCATTTGACAAATGTTCCTCCAGCACCACCTGGGAGGTTGATGAAAGTCAATAGGGTATAAAGTTTCCAGGGAACTGTGCATAGTTAGAAAAGTAAGAGTCATTGAAACGTGTCAACGAAGAAGAGAGAGGTGTCAAGTCAGCAATTTGGAAATACCCTTTTGGGTAACATAAGAAACTATTATACTCCATCAGGCATTTCTGTGAGTTCACCTTGACAGCCTTCGCCATTTTATCTTTGTCTCTAGAGCATAAACCTCCCATGTTAGATCTGATTGCTCTTCCCTTTGGATACTCTAAGATCTTCTGACTTGGCCAGAAAAATTTAATTGCAAAGTGTCATGTACTTTCAAAAGATTAATTTTTATTGTTTTGACTCATTCTTCATTTAGAGATAGAGATAATATGGCCAACTGTGCAAGAAAACATGGAATATACAGGGTTTAGGACTTCTTATTAACAAACTCTTTACACCAAAACAGACAAAACAATAATATTGTATCTTCATTTATTTTGCAGCCTCACTGCTGTTGAGATTGCTTCAGGAATTAAATCTGAGTAGGCATCCATGTTTGCATTATTTCTCTCTATCTTCCTGGAAATTTATGTAAGCGTTAGTTTCAGCATTGTTACTGCTAGTAACATGAAAGACAGTAAACAGCATTTAAATTTCATTGAGGTCTGTGCACACATTCAGTTTATTGAGCATTTCATGTGTGTGAGGAATTCATCAAAATTCTGGCATGGAATGTATATGGAGGAACACAAAATAAATGCATAGGGTTCAAGTTTCAATGAAATTATATTTTTTCTGTATTTTTCCACTCAAAAGTGAGTCATATCCATCTTTTTTGTTTGTTTGTTTGTTCTTTTGGCAATCTCCTGTGGTAAACAGTGCAGGGATTCTCTTTTCATGGGAATTAAAAAAAAAAAGTATATAATTTTGACTTTTTCAAGTTGTTGCACATCTGTGGAAAAATCAGCAGTAAATCACAAGCCTTCTTACTACAAACAAAAGTTCTTTCTTACATACCAGGTTAAACCTGTATCCCACCAAACTTGGGTTCAAGGAGACAAGCACAAGATGATACACTCAAGGGGGACAACATATTGCATACATGTAGCAGGTAAAACACCTGGATCAAAGTACTAATTGGGAACATAATCTATATCCAGCCTTATAATAGGCATTAGGAATAAAAGTGTGAATTAGATGTAATCTCTCTCCTCAAGATTCTGACAAGTCATTTTATAATCATATTTCAAAACTGAGCACTGACATTTGCAGCCTCAATGTAATAACCAGTAGGAGATTTGCCCTCCAGTCACAAAAAGTTGGAACACTGGACAGAATGTACAAAGCATCTACTTTGTAAAAAATATCAGACAGCAGGCGGTAGAGGGCTGTGATCCCTAAAAGGGGGAGAAAAAACAGTGAACTCGAGGGTGGCTCCAGCTTTCTGCCAGGATGCGGTTTCTAGACTAGAGTGAAGGGACAGAACATAAGCCGCCACTGGCAGCCACACTGAGTTGAAAAAGCAGTTGTCAGAGCTCAGGAGGTGGACCCAACTGGTAAATGGGAGGCAGATGACTAGAAAATAGATCTATGTGTACGATAAAAATGCCAAAAGAGATAAGAGTCTTCAACCTTGACTAAAGGTATCTTGAACCTTGGACTAAATACCAAGCTGCACACAACTAAAGTAAGACTCCACAAATCTGAGGGATAAAATAATTGCTAGAAAGCTGTAAACTAAACAATTCCTGGAGATCCATAGATTCAAAGCAATCTCTATCAAAATGCCAATGACTTTTTTTTACTTGATTAGAAAGATCGATCTTCAAATTCATATGGAATTGCAAAGGGCCTAAATAGCCAAAATAATCTTGCAAAGAGCAACAGAGCTGGAAGACTCATAATTTCTGGTTTTAAAACTTACCTCAAGCCCTAACCGGTTTGGCTCAGTGGATAGAGCGTCGGCTTGTGGACTCAAGGGTCCCAGGTTTGATTACAGTCAAGGGCATGTACCTTGGTTGCGGGCACATCCCCAGTGGGGAGTGTGCAGGAGGCAGCTGATCGATGTTTCTCTCTCATTGATGTTTCTGACTCTCTATCCCTTTCTCTTCCTCTCTGTGAAAAATCAATAAAATATATTTTAAAAAAACTTAACTCAAAACTACAATCATCAAAATAATGTGGTAATGTCTTAAAGTTAGATATATAGAGCAATGGAATAGAATTAAGAGTCTAGAAAGAAACCCATTTACATATGGCCAATTGATTTTTGATCAGAATGCCAAAGTCATTCAACGAGGAAAAAATATCTTTAGCAGATGTTTCTGAGACAATTTGTATTTCTACATCCAACAGAATGAAGGGGGAACAACAAAAGAAAAGAGATAATTTTTTATCAAAATAAAATTGTTTACATCCTATTGTCAAGCCAGTAAAAAGATAAACCATATTATTGGAGAAAATATTATGTTCCAACTTTACTCTCAGTCTTTGTACATATTTACACCTGATTTAAAGTCCTGGTCTGCTAATTTCATCACTGCTGTCACTTCTGGCTTTGTTTCCATTAACCAAGTGTTTTCCTGATTATGGGCCACATTTTCTACCTTTTAGTATATCTCAAATTTTTATATTGGATGTTCAATATTGTGAGTATTTCAAGGTTCAGTGCCTGCATTTTGTTGTATTCCTTTCTACATTGTCAAATTTTATTTTGGCAAACAATTAGGTTACTTATGTATCAACTTAATCCTTTCAGATTTTGTTAAGCTTTGTTAGGCAAGGTCTGGAGTAGACTTCACGCTATTGCTTGTTGAACCCTACCTCAAAGGTATAACACTACTGAGACGCCTATGGAATGTCTTTGGTCTTCAATAACATCTCTTAACTCTGGCTAGTAAGAATTGTTTCATTTTTAGTGTTAAACATTTATTAATAAGAAACATATAATTGGCCAAGGAATACTATTTCTAAATAAAAGATGAGTCAAACAATGAAATAAACATTTTTAGTTTTAATTGGCATCTTTATTCTTTTTTGTCAATCTGACTATATAAGTTTATCAATTTTATTGATCTTTTAATAAAATAAACTTTTTGTTTTATTGTTTTTTTTCTGCTTTTCCTATTTTTTATTTTATTTACTTTTACTGTAATATTTTATTATCTTCTTCCTGCTGCTAGATTTAGGTTTACTTTGCTTTTATTTTCCTAGTTCCTCAAGGTAGAAAGTAATTTATTGATTTGAAAGGTTTTTTTCTTTAGAGAAACTTGTTCTAACAAAATGTTCTAACATACATTATCGGAGTTTCCAAAATATTGTGCAGAAGCAAAAGAACAGAAAAAAATACAAATAAATAAAAATATAATTAAAGATGTTACAGAAATAAGAGAAAATGTAAATCTTTATATTGTAAATGTCAACATTGGCCTGAGTAAAAGCCAAGTAAGTTAATTTTTAGGGTCACCAGACAAGCTCCAGTTACAAGTTTCTTCAATAAACTTGTAATTGGAGCACAATTCTTATAATTACCCTGTTATCATGGTGGTCGATTGTGTGTAATGGAAACATAACTTAATTCTGATTCAGAAAGAAATTTTGACTAGAGACTTTCTACTGTTAATTCATCAGCTCAGTCATTCATAATTCTTAATATATTTAGACATTTGGTAACATAAATGTACATTTATTTATTTTTTTACCTAAACACTTAAATACACCTAGAAAACATAGGTGAGATGGATGGACACTCTACTACCATTTTATGTAGTATTTCTCCTACTTATCATAATCTAATATAAATTTTTTCAAATTAAAACTATTATTTCATAAGTATTCTCCTCTAAAAATGACTCTGAAGCATAAAATTATAGCATGACACTCTAAACTAAACTAAATCTCAAGCATTTGACGATACATACTTACCTAAAAATAAAAAAGTCTAGAATCAGAAATTCAAAACATAAGAATAAAATTCAATATACATACAAAAGAAACAATTTTAATGAGATTTATTAAACTTAGAAGGAAAACTGAGAAAAGACAAAATCATCTAAGAAATAGAGAATAAATTACTAATGGCAATAATTAAGAGATCTAAATTTAATATTCATAAAGTGCATTTAAAAAGTAAAACATACACACCAGAAAATGAAAATAAGATAAAAAATATAGAGGATCCCCAAAAATTTGCTAAAATGGAAGACATGCAAAATGTTCTAACATACATTATCACAGTTCCCAAAATATTGTGCAGAAGCAAAAGAACAGAAAAAAACACACACAAATAAACAAAAATATAATTAAAGATGTTACAGAAATAAGAGAAAATGTAAATCTTTACATTGAACTGTCCCACCATGTAAATGTCAACATCGACTTGAGTAAAAGTTAAATAAGATAATTTTTAGGGCCACCAGACAATAATGTAATTACTTATAAGCCTTAGAAAAGTAGACTCTCATCTCTCTTCCCAAGAGTGATAATGGAGCACAATTTTCAATAAACTTGAAAGAAGAAGAAGACAAGGATTTTATATCCAGTCAAATTGTTTTTCAAATACCAACACTATAAAAAAGTTTCAATTATCGTGAGATCTCACATTTCTGAGGAATGTACTAAAGGATAGACTAAAGTTTTTCGAAAGACAACCGGGGAAATTTCAGGAAACAAATTAATGTTGAGAAGTCAATACATTTAACCTTAGATGCGGCTAAAACAAGGATGAAGTCATTGAGGGTACAGAATAGTATATGAAGGATGTATTCTGAAAAAGTAGAAAGAATGCAAGCAAAAAATGGGAGGAATAGGAAGAAAGAAAAGTAGAATACGTTAATTCATTATTGTGAAGAAAACAGATGGAATCCAAGAGAACCATTTAAAACTAATAAACAGCACTTTTTCCTCTCTCAATCAAAAAAGAGAATTATGAACAGCTTATATTTCCATAGAATTAACAATAATATATATTGATAGTTTCTTCCTAACCATATTAATTATCCTACCTATAATATAGTCCAAAGAGTTCTGGACATCCCACAAAATACAACATTAACTTTACATTGATTAGGCCAAGTAATACCAGGCTTGTAGCATGCTGAAAGACTGAAAAACTCATGAATCAGGGTGGTAGATAAATCCTATGAAGATTCAGAGTCTGGTAAGACTCTCTGGGTTCTGATGGACATAAAGTCCACATATTGTAATACTACTCCAGGCCAAATAATGTTACATGAATAAAATGTTTCGTAATTAAATAAATATGAGAAACTTATAGAACAGACTTAAATATGCTTGTTTACTGGGCTTCTCAGAACCTGTGATCTATAAATGCACATTGTGGAACTCCAAACATATGCTATAGGATGCAGTATTTCCAAACATATGGCCATGGAATACTTGTAACCTTCACAAACTATCTTGAGCCTGATGTGGAACACACTTTGGGAATCACTGTTCTAAGTGCACTCAAAATCCTAGTTCCAGTTGTGGAAAATTCAGACAGGGAAATCAAGAGACTGGACATTGTGAAATAATCATATTTCATTTTTCTGGCTTCCATCATCCAAACCTTCTTTCAAAAAAACAAAACAAGTCACTCATTTTATCAATCTTGATTCAAAAATTCCTATAATTACCCAGTTATCATGGTGGTCAATTGTGTGTAATAGAAATATGACCTATTTTTCAAATGATTTGAAAAATCATTTAAAGACTTGGGTACTCAGTGTCTTCTCCTACGGCAATGGAATTAGGTTTTTTAACTTAAATAGTTTAAGGTTGAAATTTTATTCTAGAAAAAACAAAGTATGATATAAAGTTTTTAAATTAAATAACAATGAAGGCAGATTTCTCTTTGAAACAATGAAAATTTGAGGTAGAAAAACTGGCATTTTAAAATTCTTTACACAGAAAAAATACTTTCAAAAATAAAATGTTTTAAATATATTTTCAGACTACAAAAGATAAAATAATTCATTACTAGCAAACTTTAACTAGAAGAAGTGTTAAAGAAAGTTCTTCAATCAGAAGGAAAATGATACCATATAAAAACCTGGGTCTATTAAAAGGAAAGAATAAAACATGGTAATTATATAGATAAATATAAAAAGATAAATATAAAAAGTTGTTATTGTACTCATGTGAAAATGTAATTGATCACTTGAAGTAAAAAAAATAATACTGTTGGTTGATTTATGTCATATGTAGAAATAAAATGCATGACAACAATAGCACAAAGAACAGAAGAAAAAAAAACTGAAAAATACTGTAAGATTTTCATACTATACATGAAAGAATATAACATCACTTGAAGATAGCTCAGAGCCAGTTAAAGATATAAACTATAAGCCCTAAAGGAAACAGTAAAACAATACTTACAATTATGACTAATAATTAAAATAAAGGACATAAAATAAAATCTTAAAAACATACAACTAGGCCAAAAGAGGGAATAAAGTGAGGGGATGGGAAGTAACAGAGAACAGACAAGACACAAAGAAAACTAATAGCACCATTTAAGCTCAAACACATCCATAATTAGTTTAATTTAACTGTTCTAATGACACCTATAAAAAGGCAGAGATTGCCAGATTGGATTAAAAAGTAACACCTAGATATACATTATTTACAAAAAACAATCCACTTTAAACACAAAGACACAAAAAGCTAAAAATAAAAAATGATAAAATGTATACCATGCCAGGGGAAGCTCAAGAGGGAAAAAAGAAGGAGACATATGTAATACTCTTTGTAATACTTTAAGCAATAAAACAATATATATATATATATATATATATATATATATATATATATATATATATATTGCTAATATTAATCTTTGAACAAGCTGGAGTATCCGTTTTCATTTAGACAGATTCAACTTGGGAAACAAAAATGCTAAGGATAGAGAAGTTTATTTCATCATGATAAAGGATTCAATACATTAAGAGAACACAGAACCCTGAGGTGTATGTATTTAAGAAAACATTAAAGTACATGAAGAAGCTGATAGAACTGAAAGGAAAAATAGACAAATCCATAATTTTAACCAGATATTTCAATAATATTTTTCAAAAATTGGTAAAACCTATAGATAGAATTCAATAAGAATACAGAATGATTGAGCAACACAATCACCCTAATGTAATAGATTGACCTAACATTTACACAATACACAAAAACAATAGGAACACAGTTTTTTTAAGTGAACATGGAATAATTATGTAGATGGATTAACACCTGGGTCATCAACAAATCTTGATACATTTAAAAGAGTTCAAGTCAATGAAATCATACTCATTAATTATATGAAAGTCAAAATCAATAACAGAAATATCTCTGGAAAATCCTCAAATATTTGGAAACAAAAGTATTCATTGCTGAAGATCCCATGAGTCAAAAGGGAAATAAAAAATTTTGAACTTTATTTAAAAATGAGAATATAAAAATTTATGGCATGTAGCAGTGGCAGTATGTTTAAATTTATTGCACTAAATGCATATGTTAGAAAAGAAAAATGGTCTCAAATCATTTTGAGCTTAGCCTCTTCCTTATGGGACTAGAGAAAGAAGATCTGCACTGAAAGTACATCTTCAGAAATTATATGAAACATGCCACAAATAATTAGAAATTTAAAAATAAAAGAGGTGAAGAGATTTGGAAGATATAATCAGTTTCAATATGCTTCTAATCATTTGCAATAATTTCTAATCAGTTCTCTGTAAGCTAGAGAATCCTGAGACTGTGGGAGAAAAATGATTAAAGGAAATAATGGGTGAAATTTTTCAATAACTGGTAAAAAGCATAAATATTTGGATTCAGAAGCATATCAAGTCCAAAATAGCATCAATACATCCCGGAGGTGCCACATGAATCAAGTAGTCAGAAGCATGGTACGTTAATAGTAATTTGCAGCACCATGCTCAAATTGCTCTGTAGAATTTTCAGAGAGTTTTCTCAATGTGTTAACCAACTGAATCCCTCTGAGAGGAAAGACATTATCATTCCTTTAAGAATATTTAGTAATTAATTTAAGCATACTAGGAAGTGATGTGGTGTAGCAAAAAGAAAAATGAAGCCATACCCAGAAGACCTAGGTTGAAAGCAAACCTGTACCACTTCCTGGATGTTTGCTATTATTCCTCATATAAGCAAGACATTGTCTGGAGAGATATTTTTGTCCCAATTCTACTTATAATTTATAATCCATACCTAATAAATTAATTCATTATTTTTTACCTACCTATCTTATCAGAAAATTTTATTTAAATTCCTTTACTTGTTGCTCAGGGATATTAAGAGACAAAATAAAATTAGAAGATAAATGTGAAAAGACTTTGAAAACATAACACACAAGTGCTAGCTATTGTTATTTCAGAATTATTATTTTTTTTAATTTGAGTGTTCAGTGTTATCAATCTCCCATAGAAACAGAATCTTATAATTTTGTTGCTGTTATAAGCACATTATCTTAGAAAAGGATTTGAGAGAAGGCTTCTAGGCAAACATTACTCAATAAAAAAGTGCCTGAGTCAAGTAAGAGAATTTCAGGACTGCAAGGGACAACAAAGGTCATATTTGGGGCTCAATAAGTATTTATTAGTAAACAACTTAATTCTCTACCACAGCCCTGCCAATATGTGGTTAAACTTGTGATTGACTATGTCTCATGGAAGAAACTCAATACTTCCTAAGGAAGCCATTTCTGAGTTTTAAAAAATTACTCCTTATAAGGCGCACAATCTATATGAGACTTCTTCTTCCCCTAAAGAATAATGGAATGATAATAATAGCAACTAGGAGAGGAACCAAGATGGCAGCATAGGTAAACACCTGTACTTGCTGCCTCCCACAGCCACATCACAATTACCACAGAACAACTATCATCCAGAACTGGAGGAAAGCTGGCAAGGTGAAAATACTACAGCTAGAGAGGTAAGCGCATTTACTGGTAGGAGGTGTGGAGGCATGGAACTGGCTAGTCTGGCACCTGGGTGTGCCACTTTTTTAATGAGGAGGGAAGTTGCCTCTTTGGTGACTGCCTGGAAGAGCAAGGAGTCCAAGCCTCATACCAGACCTCCAGCCCAGGGTCCCAGAGCTGGGGAAAGAAGTCCCTACAGGCAGTAAGAGCTACAGACTGTAAAGACAAGTGCAGATTGTGGCTGAGTGACACACAGGCTACAGGAGACCCAACTGCTCCACTTAAAAGGCCAGCACCATGAATTGAATTTACAAGCTCCTACTACTCTGTGCTCCAGAGCCCAGTGAGGCTCTACGGGACGCAGACACATATGGGGAGAAACTGGACTATCTGGCATCAGGGCAGGAGCACAGGGGTGCCTCTTTTTCCAGATTGAGGTGCTTGCAGTGGTCATTGTTCTCCTGCTGGGACCTCCCTGGAGCAGCAATAACTGGCAGCCATTGCTGTTTGCTCTGTCCTGGAGACTTCCTGAAACCCTGCCCCATCCAATTTACAATCTCACCCAAGCTGTGTGCAGTGGCTTTTGCATATGAATGGCCTGTCCTTTTTCAGCCTAAAACCTGTCAAACAAGCTGCAGCTGGGTCAGGAAGCCCCAAAGCTCTCAATAAAAGGCCCCAAACCGGCATGTCTGCCTTGTTTCACAGTTGGGCCTCGTCTGGGCACTTCCAAACCTGATACAAAGAGGAGGAATCTGCAGATATCTCTGTAGCTCCTGCTGGGTGGCCCCAGGCAGTGGCAGACTTTGCACCTCCTTGGAGACCAGCGTACCCAGTGGTCAGTGTGAGACTATATCAGATTACAACTCTTCAGATCCATAAGTGACACTCTTAAGGGGCAGACTCAGTGAGCACTAAAGCCCCACTGCAGCAAGTCCTGCCCCATCAGGGTGTCTCCTTCACAGCAGATCTCCCACTGTCGTCACAGCTGGTCTCCACAGCCAATTGGCCTGGAGGTCAGTTCCTCCCAGAAATCAAGGCTCAACTACAACAAGACTGCATATAGCCCACAAAGGGGTGCACCAAGAGTATCCTCCTCAGGTGAATGGGGAGGCTGAGCCACTGGGTTCTATAGGACACCTACTACACCAGGCCACTCTATCAACTCAAGGAACCATAGCAGCTCTACTGAATATTTAGAAACAAACATAGGGAAGCAGCCAAAATGAGGAGACAGATAAACATGTTATAAATGGAAGAAAACAAACTATTAAATATAGAGTTCAAAACCACAGTTATAATGTTATTCAAGAATCTTCTAGAAACCTCTGAGAAACTTAGTGAGACATTCAAGGATCTTAGTGAGAATGCCAAAAAAATTGAAAAGGACAAGTCAGAAATTAAGCATACGCTGACTAAAATAAAGAATAATTTACAGGGATTCAACAGCAGACTAGAGGATCCCAAGAATGAAGTTAATGATTTGAAATACAAAGAAGCAAAAAACACTCAACCAGAAAAGCAAAAGAATCCAAAAATATGAAGATAGTGTAAGGAGCCTCTGGGACAGCTTCAAACATGCCAACATCCAAATTATAGGGGTGCCAGAAGAAGAGAGAGAACAAGATATTGAAAATCTATTTGAAGAAATAATGACAGAAAACTTCCCCTACCTGGTGAAAGAAATGGATTTACAAGTCCAAGAAGCACAGAGAATCCCAAATAAGAGGAACCAAAGAGGACCACACCAAGACACATCATAATTAAAATGCCAAGGACAAAAGACAAAGAGAAAATCTCAAAAGCAGCAAGAGAATAACAGTTACCTACAAGGGAGTACCCATTTCTCAACAGAAACTGCAGGCTAGAAGGGAGTGGCAAGAAATATTCAAAGTGATGAATAGCAAGAGTATACCACCCAGCAAAGCTATCATTTAGAATTGAAGGTCAGTTAAAGAGCTTCACAGACAAGAAAAAGCTAAAGGAGTTCATCACCACCAAACCAATATTACATGAAATGCTGAAGGTTATTCTTTAAGAAGAGGAAGAAGAAAAAGGTAAAGATAAAAAATTATGAACAACAAAGTGACAACAAATACATATCTATCAACAAGTGAATTTAAAAATCAAATGAATAAAAAATCTGATGAACAGAATATACTGGTGAATGGAATAGAATCAGGGGCATGGAAATGAAACAGACTGACGATTCTCAGAGAGAAGTGGATGTATGTGTGTGGGGGGGGGGTGGGAAGAGATTAGACAATGATCTTATATGCATTTATGCAGTACCTATGGACACAGACAATAAGGTGGGTAAGGCCTGTGGTGAGGTGGGAACTAGGTGGAGGAGAGATTTGGGGGAAAAAGAGGGACATCTGTAATAATCTCAACAGTAAAGATTTTAAAGAAAAGACTTCAAGGGGAAAACAATATAGCAACCATTTGATTACCTACTGTTAAGCATGGAATTAGGCACTTCATAGAGTTAAATTCTAATTATCATGAAATCCTGCAAGATAAGTATAACTTTATTTTGCTTTGACATGTGAGGAAACTGAAATTCAGATTTAAGTGACTTGCCTATGGCCATGCACTAGTCATTAGCAAAATGTATCTCTTTTCTCGTGTGCCAAGATAGCTGTGAAAACCTAAATGAAACCATGCAAGAAAAAAGAGATTTGTAAGCTGAAAAAATTTTAAAGATTTAAACTGCTCCTATAATTATTCAAATGCCTATATTGTAGGACCAATGTCTAATTTCATAAAGGCTAGCTCATTTCTTGCCACGACAGAAATGCTTAATAAAAGTTCATTTAATTGACTCTTAAAAACAGAACAGTACTCTGCTAAATATATTTAGTAATGCTAATCTCCTATGCCTTCATTCTGGGAAAAAAAAAACAACAGAAAAGGCAGTATTTCCATAAAAACCAAACATGCAGACAGAGAAAAACATCCATATAAGAGATATATGGATAAGTTGCCTTCTACATGTGAAGTGCCCTGACTGGGAATCAAACTCTCAACCTTCTACTGCACAGCACAATGCTCCAACCAACTGAACCACACCAGCCAGGGCGAGGACCAAACATGTCAACTATATCTAAAAATTAGAAAGAAGTGCTTTTTTAGAATCATTCTGTTGATAGTGGCTTTGGTTGTAAGTATTTTTGAGGCTATGTTATATTTTCTATTTTGATTTGAAATTCTTAATAATTTAGGAAAGAGTCTAAGAAAAGTTCCACCTAATAAGGAAGGACACACAATTATAGAAGATCATTATGATTTCTGAGGTTTCAGGTTTCAAAAATATGAGAAAGTGTCAAGAAGAAGCTGTTAAAGATTTCAACTTAAAAATACGTTTATCGTAATAGTCTTTGACTACTATAGATTGCCTCAAGGACTAGCCCAACAAAATTATGAAACTATACACACTCTGAAAGGCATAAAATGTAAAGTTTCTCAGAGAAAACACCAGAATAAAAATAAAAGAGAGAGTTCTCACCCTGATTACTTTTCCTGAAAACTCAACATGCACTTAAAATGTGAAGGTGGACTTGAGGTTAGTAAAAAACTAGAAAAATTCCCTGACAAGTGGAATGAGGCAGCTGAGATGACAGAGGCAGAGCAATTAATAGCCAGCTGATAAATCACAAGCCTCTGTCCTCCCTAAGCAGATACCTAAGAGCAGGTGGCTTAAGTCATCTTAGTCAGGGAGATAGATAACAAAAACAACAACCCAAACCAATTAGAGCCGGTCTAATCCATGCCAGAGGTGAAGCTAACCAGAGAATGACCCCAAACTCCATTATACTTCATTTTAATACATCAGCATATTAGAAAACAGACCCAGAAATATAATGAATATCCTCTTGAGACCTCCCCTGGGGCCTCCCTTAACATTCCTGCCTATAGGAAACAGACAAAGAAAGCCAGCTTGAGCCCCCATTCCCTCAGGTGTGTACTTTGCTTCTATTCTAAGCTCCAAGGATCCAGACCAGACTTGCACCCAGGGAAGCAGTGAACAGGGACAGCAACTCCCAGGCTCACTTCTGATCCTGACTCCAGGACCCCTTCCTTTCCTTCACTGCCCCAACCCTTAATAAGCTTACTCTCACTTTCATCTGGACTCATGTCTTGAAATTTTTCCTGCACAGGTCAGGGACCTGGAGGTCACATGCATACAAAAGTTCCCAGACCATGCTGGGGCAGGGTCAGCCTTGTTGCAGGAGCAGTCTGGTAACAGGGTGACAGCTCCCTGAAGCCATAGGTGCACCCAAACACTGCTCTCAGGTTCCTCAGGCTCCTACCCCCTATTCCTACCCAGACACTGACCATGGGACCATGACCTTTCATCTTCTCCATAGACTTCTTTGTTCATAACTTCCTGCCTGATTCCCTGCCACCTGATTCTGGCTTCCTTATTTGAATTCATCACGAGTCTGTCCGGATTTGTCAGTAAATTTTAACAAACGTTTATTGAAGATCTACTATTCTTCAGACTCCTTGCTAGACCCTGGAGATAAAACGATAAAATACAAAAGGCCCTGCCCTCATGGAATCCTGGAGGGAAATAATCACATTGAGTTGGAACTTAAATAAGTGCTGTAAGCGGTGCCAGAAGCACCTGTATCAAGGGGATTGATGAATCAAGGGAGTCAGGAAAGTTACCCTGGAGACATGACGAATGCTCTGAGATCAAATAAGGTTAGGAATTAAGTGGAAAGAAAGCCTAAATCTATAATGACTGAAAGAAATACCAGAAAATATTTTATACTTGTGCTTTATCAATGCATCAGTTTCCCATTGCTGCTGCAACTAATTCCTATGAGCCTGATGGCTTATGAAAGTGCATCCTCTTACAGTTCCGGAGGCCCGGCAGCTGATCACGAGGGCTCCCAGGACCGGCAGAGGATATGGGCACCGCTTCTTTCTATTTTAAATGATCTGGGAAAAACTCTAAGATCTGTACAGTTTGGTTAGAACCAGTAGTTCTCCATCCTGGCTGCACATCATTATCACTGGGAGCATTGTAAAACAAATGATGCATCAGTCACACACCATGAATTAAATCAGAACCACTGGAGATGGGCTCAGGTATTTAAACTTTGTAAGATTCTCCAGGTCAGCGGTTCTCAACCTGTGGGTCACGACTCCTTTGGGGGTCACATGACCCTTTCACAGGGGTCACTTAAATGCACCCTGCATATCAGATATTTACATTACAATTCATAACAGTAGCAAAATTACAGTTATGAAGTAGCAACGAAAATAATTTTATGGTTGGGGGTCACCACAACATGAGGAACTGTATTAAAGGGTCGTGGCATTAGGAAGGTTGAGAACCACTGCTCCAGGTGATGTAATATGGAGCCACTTTTTGGAACTACTGAGTTAGTCTATAGTAATGAAGTCACACAACAGATAAAAGCAGTAGAAATAGTCTCTTAGGCTGGTGAAAATGTAAAGAAATTAAATTCAGTCATATAACATCACAAAAAGCCAGGATTGAAAGCCAAAGCATGAATCTTGTCCACAACTTACACTGTGCACCCGCTATCTAGAATAGACCAACATTTACATCATCAGTTGCTTAATGTTCTTACGTCCTAGTGAGTAAGTGTGGCAGGATGCATATGGCCCCCAGATTTATATGCTTTAGGTCCCAGAGCCTATATATTATATTACCTTGCAGAGCAAAAGGGATTTTTCACATGTGATTGGTTAAAGATCTTGAGTTGTGGAGATTACTTTTACAGTACTTACAGCCACTGGCAGAAATAATTCTCATGTTAGTTTCACCTTCCCACCATTTCTGTCTCATTGTTCCTGCTGCAGAAGGTACTGGGACTCAAAAGTTGAGGTAAGCATCAAGAAGTGAAAGCTTGACTGCGTCTTGAATTATAAGTCAGAGTTGATCATGTGGCTAAGGAGCGTGAGTTATTGAGAAAGGCTTAACAGGGAAGTAGAATTCAATGGGATAGATGGAGAGAAGAAAATTAGAGAAAAAAGAGAAATTAGAAAAAGGCTCTAAAACAGTGAAAATCTATGAATGAAACAGAAGGAAAGAATGAATATAACTGAGCAACAGAGAAGTCACTTGTAGGGAAACTTGGAATAATAAGGTTTAAGAAGTTGCTGAAAAAAATCTTTGTTGAAAAGTTTAATGAACTTAAAATTTTGTTTTAATAGAGATGTTTCAGATCAATGAGAAAAAGAAATACTGTATCTCCAAGAATACCATTTTAATACTGCCCCCTGCCTAACAAAACCCAACTCTCCCATATAGACACAAACGCAATGATTCTTATTCATAAAGAGACAAGCTGGATTCCTGCTGGGATCTGCATCCCCACAGGGAACAGCCTATGCCAGTTCCAAACCCATGTTATCCAGACTTTCTCCATTTCAGTCTGAACGAAATCCAGATGTGCCTAATGACAATCCCATGTCTTTAGGCTACCTGTGAAATTTAACCATTCCACAGAACTGGGGACCTATGAGGAAGAAGGAACATGGGCCTGGAAAAATTCTTTGCTTTTAATGGGTCTGTGGGGAAACAAGTGTGTTGACAATGTCAATACGGCTTGGACATTTCTGGGATGGAATTTTACAACTATGTACTCAAATATTAGTCCTATTCTGTACAATTTAATGTGGTTGCCTCGAAGGCATTTCTTATTTTCTTCTAGTATCCAGATTTAGGCTGATAATCACCTATTCAATATTTATTAAGTGAATAGACAGGAAAAAAGTTTGTATATAAATCATTAAATTACTGCAACTTGTCCTAAAGAAAAACAACTGCTTTAAAAAAAAATAAAATTACTACAGGGAATAGTGAGATGTTTTTCAATGAAAGTTTTAATAAATAAATTTTACTCACTAATACAGAAAAGAACATCCAAATATATAAAAATGCTTTCCATTAAAAGATAGTTAAAAAGGGATTCTGCCTTACACTTTTACTGGTAAAATTCAGGTTCTGTATCCTCATTCTTTCAAAACGAGCTCTGTGGACTTTCTTCAACAGACTCTCCTGAGATACTTGTGAAAAATGCAAGTTGCTGTATCCCATAGCAGGACTGTCTTTTTCTCTTTTTTTTCCTTCATTATTTGTTCAATTCTCCCAACCCTCACCCCTAAAAGCTCATGGTAGGACTGTTAAATGGGATTCCCTGGGGGAGCTGGAGAGCAGGCTTTTATATTTTGCAAGCACAGCAAGTGACTGTGTTGCTGTGAGGTTCACTGCCAAGCAGTCTGTTTAACTGAGGGTGGTCACAGGAGTCAGCTCTAATCCACCCTGATTTGAGAGAAGATGGCCTCTCTCGGAGAACCAGAGATTATGTAGGAAAAACAAAGTTAATGTCCTTCCATTTTTGTTTGTTTTTGCTTGAAGAATTAGTGTTTATATCTAAGATATTATTTCCAACTGAAAGTATTAGAAGTGACTAAATTGCTCAAAGGAAGCTAAATTTATTAAATCACTGATAAGTGCTAGAAGTCTTATGCTAAGACTTTTATCATGTGTAATGTCCCTCAAGAACCTATGATATATATGTGGTATTGCTTTTCTTTTACATATGAGAAAACTGGTGTTCATATAGTTTAAGTGCATACCTAATATCATACCATACATTTAATAACTGGAAGTTATTCAATTCCAACATTTTATATATTCTCTACTTATATCATAGAAATTCAGACTGTATTCTGAGATCAGCCTCAGATTAAAAAGTAAAAAAGGGGGTGGGAGTGTAATAGCTGAGTACAATCTTGGATGGGAAAAAAAGGGGAGAGAGGTAAGGAAAAGAAATGAAAGGTACGAACAATTTTATAGAAATTTTATGTATTAAGAAAGACAATACAGGGGTTTTTGAATACCATTATTAATAGGCTTGGTTTCCTCAAATGTTGATGGAATTCATCATCTGTTGTTTTACTTATTCCAAAGGGAAATTTAATGTTGCCCTTTATTTAGATGATAAATCCACATAGAATTTTCACCCAGAAATCATTGTCCCTCCCAGTCATCTCTGCAGCTCCATCCCATAATCTTTTACCTTCAGGTGTGACCCAGCAAAAATCTGCTGATATTAATCAACGCTTTCCACATAAGAGACTACAGACTACAGTTCAGTAAGGCTTATCAACCGAAGGTTGCTGGCACCAACTCAAGGCCCATAGGAACCCCCAATTTAAGGTGTGGAAAAGAAAGAAAGTTTACTAATATTCATTGCAAACAGCTCAATGGTGATACAGCATGGCCACGCAAACAGCACAGCTGTGCGGTGGCCCTCGGGCCAGGCCCCTCTTCAGCGAGGCAGCTCAGTTCTGTCCCACTCTGCTCCACTCTGTGCTGGTCTGCCTCTCAGCTCCAGCATTGGTCTGCTTTGCTCAGCTCTGCTCTGGGGAGACAGCTGCAGCGTTTCAGCTCAAGGCAGAGAAACATAGCAGAGGGCAATCTTGGATGGAAAGAGAAAGCATGCTCCCCAAGTCAGAGAAGAGTTGGTTTATAGAGAAATCCCGGCCCCTGATCCCTCAAGGTCTATTTTCTAGCAAATGAGGACTCCAAATCCTTGCAGTTTGATTGGTTCAAAAGGCACTGTCTTGAAAGGGGAAAGCCTCAGTTCTATTGGTTGAAATAGGATTCCTGGAAGTCCTTTATAAGGCTGCTCAGATGGCAGGAACCGTGCAGGCGGACAGTGCAGTGCAGGTTTCACCCTGAAGGAGTTTTCATGGTGAGAGGGCCCCTGTGTACAGAGGGCCCTTCTGTCGAGACAGCTGCTAGGCTCTTGCTTGTTGTTTTTCTAGCCCAGTTAACTACTAGGATCCCTTCTTAGTAGGCATCTTCTTTCTCAAGTCCACAGACTAAATCACCTTTTTAATCATGTGTTTATTAATAATAAAACATGTACACGAGGTAATGGAATAAAGTAACATGGATATTTTTCAATCCAGAAAGCACTAGAATTTCTACACCACATTAAAGATTCACAGCAGGGGAGTAAGCGATATTTTCAATCCACAAAACGTTATGAGAAGGCTCTTTTGGAACTGAATTTAGAGCTCTTTCCAAACCCCACAAGAAAATTATGTTTCTACCTTGTGAGCCACACTATTTGTGCCAAATGTGCCCGAGCACTGTTTCTGAAATCAAGGAATGAAAAATGCACCACTATTTAGCTACTCCAAGGAACTCCAAGGACAACTTCAAAATCAGAGCTGCCCAATCCACTGTGAGCAACTTGTCTGAAGCAGCAGCTGAGAAACTTCAGTTTGGAAAGTAACAGAGTTCATTTGGAAAGAGTATTTCACTGTTTACAAAAATAAAAATAAAGAATGTGGGCTGGCTAGTTAGGTCTAGACTCACGAGAATGGTGTCCAGTAAAATATGGAAAGAAGCCCAGTGGATAGAGCGTCAGACTGCACACTGAAAGGTCCCAGGTTCAAGTCTGGTCAAGGTCATGTACCGTGGCTGCAGGCACATCCTCAGTGGGGGTTGTTCAGGAGGCAGCTGATCGATGTTTCTCTCTCATCGATGTTTCTAACTCTCTATTCCTCTCCCTTCTTCTCTGTAAAAAAATCAATAAAATATATTTAAAAATACATGGAAAGAAGGCATTTGGACAGTGGACACTGACACAGGAACAAACATTGGTGATGGCACTGACAATGATAATGGCATCATAGAAACCCAGTAATGACATTGGAATGAATTAGAAGCACACTCACATGGTGAGAAGCTAACCAATTAGGCCAGTTTTGCTTTCTTCAATTAAAAGGGGGAAAGAATTCAAAGGATTATAAGAATTCAGAGGAGGGACAGCTGACTCAGGTTTGGGGATTCACAGTTCTCTTCTCGGGGATGGGACAGGCACCTGCACAGCAGGACACAGATAGGATTTGACTTCATGTAGATCTGGGTCTTGTCCCCATTCTGTGCTCACTGACTGTGATACTTGTTCTCCTCTGTAACATGAATATAATAAAGCCTCTTATGGAAGGTCCTTGAGAAGATTAAAAGTATAACATAGTAAGTTAATAAGATAATGGATCATGTGCTGGTACTGCTATTTAATAAATGCCCAAATGGATTATTTCACCCAGCAGGAAGGAGGATGTAGCCTAAAACCAAAACTAACAAAAAGCTGCAATAATTTCCATTCTTGGTCTATTGATGCTGAATGTGAGAAGAAATATGGTTTGAAATTAGAAAAAAAAAAGGAAAAGTTAAATGACAATGAGGTATCATCTCACATCCGTTAGAATGGCTACCATCAACAAATCAACAAATGACAAGTGCTGGCAAGGATATGGAGAAAAAGGAATCCTCCTGCATTGCTGGTGGGAATGCAGACTGGTGCTGCCGCTGTGGAGAACAGTATGGAGTTTCCTCAAAAAATTAAAAATGGAACTCCCATTGACCGAGTAATCCCACTTGTAGGAATATATCCCAAGAAACCAGAAACACCAATCAGAAAGGATATATACACTCCTATGTTCATAGCAGCACAATTCACCATAGCCAAGATTTGGAAACAACCTAAGTGCCCATCAACAGTGAGTGGATTAAAAAACTGTGGTACATCTATACAATGGAATACTATGCTGCTGTAAAAAAGGAAGAACTCTCACCATTTGCAACAGCATGGATGGACCTGGAGAGCTTTATGCTAAGCAAAATAAGTCAGTCAGAGAAAGATAAATATCTCATGATCTCACTCATTTGTGGATTATAATGAACAACATCAACTAATGAACAAAAATAGACAGAGAAGCATTGAACAGACTGTCAAACTTCAGTGGGAAAGCAGGGGAGTGTAGGGGTAAGAGATCAACCAAAGACTTGTATGCATGCATATAAGAATAACCAATGGACACAGACACTAGGGTGCTGGGGGTGGGGTGGCAGTGGGGAGGTCAGTGAAGGAAAAAGGAGACATGTAATACTATATGTAATACTTTAAACAATAAAAATATAAACATAAATGTGTATACTATACATCAGCCCTCACTCCCCTTATACTTGTAAAATAAATTATTAGGACAAAAATAGTGAAAGAAAGTTTACAAAAAGTCTACCTTTGAGAGATGTCTATATTATTATTATTATTTTAAATATATTTTATTGATTTTTTTTTTACAGAGAGGAAGGGCGAGGGATAGAGAGTTAGAAACATCGATGAGAGAGAAACATCAATCAGCTGCCTCCTGCACACCCCCCACTGGGGATGTGCCTGCAACCAAGGTACATGCCCTTGACCTGGGACCTTTCAGTCCACAGAGCCAAACCAGTTAGGGCGAGATGTCTATATTATTTCCTTGCTCTTCTTTGTAAATTTGTAGTTAAACTTAATACAATGTCTAAAATAGTGCCTCTCCATCTCCTTAAACGCCATTGTTCCTGCATAATTCCCATACCTCCCTGACTTTATAGTCTGCATTTGTTTGTCTTCATAATCTGTTTTCCACTCTAGAGTAGAAGATTCAGGAGGACTTACAGTAGTCACTCAGTTATTTGCTGATTGACTGAATTAAAAACAACAAAAATCCAAAGAATTATGAAGGATTATTAAAGGAAAATAGATGATGTTTGAAATATATTTCTAAGTTTTAAAGTGAGGCAGCACTAGACAGAGAAAGAAAACTCAAATGAGCTCAAGTCCTACTACTAGTTAGCTAAATGCTTTGGGGCAAATTCCTTCTGAGCCTAACTTCCAATGTGAAAAAGGAAGAGATTGGATTAGATAATCCCTTAATGCCTTTTTTTGCTGTCATTTTCTAATCTGGGGACTTCATAATGGGAAGAAGAAAAAAGGGACGACAGTGTTTACAGCCTACAAGTGACCCAGAAAGGGCAATATGTTTACTAAGCAGATTAAAATTAATTTTCCTGAGTGGCTGAGCACATATTACCTCTCACAGAGAGACAGCCTCCTCATATCAAGATCCCCAGACAGGCCAGACTACAATCTGAAATGTTAGCACTGGCACCTCAACCATGTTCTTACTCTGTCCTGGATCTCTGCAGTAAGACAGCCACTTCCAAACAGAAACCAAAACCCTCCACACTGTCCCTTCTTGTCACAACTAGCAACCAGCTAATGGGTGTTGCATGTACAACCATACTGCCCGGATTTCAGTTTCCTCTGGTGTCTCATGTAGTTTATGATCAGCGTATTTTTTTTTATCCCTCTCAAACATCTTCATCCACTCTCTCGCACCTGCCAGAAGTCTCCAGAGTCTTGCCTTCCCAAATTGATTTTCCCATCCAGGCCCAGGCTCCGAGACTGCATGCAAATGTGTTTCCTTTGTTTCTAACTGGAGGGCACACACTTTCTTGGGACTTTTCCTGCTTCTCAATACCAGCTTCTTTCTTTCCTTCATTGCCTTCCTCTCTCTATGGACCTTCCTCTGCTGTCATTCCTCTCCTGGCACTCGCCGAGGAGCTGGTGAGGCTCCAGGTCCCACGGGCTGTGTGTAACCTGCTCGCCCACAGCTGCGGGGAGAGTGGGCTGGGGCAAACTCAGTAGCTTGTGCCTGCTGTCAGATTGATGCGAGGAGAAAGCCAAGTGTTTGCTCTCACAGTGCTGTTCTGGTGTGGAGGGTACCTGCTGTGTCCTAACCTTTTATTTGTCCCATAGGACATTGGAAGAGCTCGGGGTAGAATTTCTTAGTGCTGCTTAAGGTTTCTCCCAGTCCATTTTCCTATCATTTCTAAGCTGCATCTTTAAAAAAATCAATGCCCTCTTAAGATAGTCACAAAACAGAGCCCAGAGTTCGAGAATAAAGGAGCCAAAAGGCATGAGGATTCTTCTAGCCCCCACACCTGGTTGGTCAGAAGAAATGAAGGCCCACAGAGAGGTGCTTACTGAGCCAATGGCACACCCTGAACCAATACTTAACTATGCCCAGGGGCACCTGAAGAGTGAAGCCAATGAGATGTTTGATAGTTGCTTGAGGTAACTCAGTAAACTGTTGAGAAAATAAGGTTTATGTTTATATGAAGCTGGCAGAGTTCCAGACTGCCAGTTCACCACAAGTAGAGCAATTCAGTATGGCCAAGTGGAAATCGCAGGGACATGTGCGGTGGGGTAGAGAGGAGAGAGACCCAGGGAACGTGCAGTTGGTATCTCAACTGGCCCTTGGCCAAGTTCAGGGTGGGGACAGCCTGATGGCAGGGCTGATGACATTTTTAATGGCAATTGCCAGAGTTCCTGAGAACCCCTTACTACAAAGTTCTCACCTTGAGGATTATTTTTTCTTCTTATCCAACATGTTTTTATTATATTAAATATATAAAAACACACACCTATATGTGTTGTGTTTAGACACTTGGGAATGTTACTGAATTCAAGGGGTTCAGCGACCCAAGCTCCCAGTAAGGCTGACTGGAAGCGGGTATCTGGGATTTATTTATCTCCTATAATTGAAACTTTGTTGCCTTGAGCGGAGGCCACAACCAGCCTAGGCAGGCAGAAAGCTTGGCTTCCTCCATCACCAGGGCAACTAAGCCTCCTATTTTCTCTAGATCTGTAGCTGCCAGCCACCATCTTGGTTGGGTTAATTTGCATATAGTTTCTCTGATTGGCTGGTGGGCATGGCTTGGGATGTAGTTGAGTGATGCAATTAGCATATTCCTCTTTTATTAGATTAGATATCTTCTTCGGCTACACTTATCAGGTTGAGTTCCTGTGTACAGCTGGCCTATAAAATACTGTATTACATTTTAACATTTGGCAAGAATAGCATTTACTATGAATGGCCCAGACCTTGAGACTTTTGTCCCATCCAACAGGAATGTACAACTCTCTTCTGCAGCTTGGCTTTTTTCACTAAACAGTGTAGAGGCTATCTTTCCATAAAGGCGATCCCTCTAGATCTGTTATACTCTTTTTAATTGCTAGATAGTATTTCTGTGTTTTGAATAATGATAATTAACACATATATCTATGATTCAAAATATTTTTATTAACTTTTAGACAGAAGGGAAGGGAGAAGGAGAGAGAGAGTGGGAAACATCAATGGAAAGTGAGACATTGGTCGGCAGCCTCCTGCACACACCTTACAGGGTATCAGGCCCTAAGTCTGGTCATGTGTCCTGATCAGGAATTTAACCAGTAACCATTCAGTGCATGGGATGATGCCTAACCAACTGTACAACACTGGCCAGGGTTACCTACTTTTTTACACTAGTTTTTTTTAATAACAAAAATAATGCATGTCCTCATTAAACAAAAATAATTTAAGAAAAAGAATAAAATAAAAGTGAAACAATCATCCTTTACCTCAACCTTTTCCCACTCCCCAGAGATATTTATACCAAGACTTTATCTTTTCAGTTAACCAAGTCTTCACCTTTATGGCTTTAAACAGAATATGTTGCCATTTATTTGGTATTTCACAACTTGAGAGCATCTACTGGTGTCTTGTCATAAAAA
>PVJC01019967.1:0-29687 GCA_004026665.1 Murina feae | reverse complement strand
GCATCAGCCACCACCTGCCCAGCCCACTCTGCTGCCCGCTGGTTTCCATGATTCACCCGCTGCTCTCTGCGAGGCTCCCGGCCGCCATCTTGCCTGGGCTAATTTGCATACAGCCATTCTGATTGGCTGGTGGGCGTGGCTTACCCTGTCTCGGAGAAACGGTTAATTTTACTATTTCGCTTTTATTAGTTTAGATTATCAGTTCAGCTGCAGTGGCTCAGTGGTTGAGCATGGACCTATGAACCAGGGAGTCATGGTTTGAGTCCCCGTCAGGGCATATGCCCAAGTTTAGGGCTCAATCCCGGGACGTGCAGGAGCCAGCTCATCACTGAGTCTCTCTCCATCATTGATGTTTCTCTCTCTCCCCTCTCTCTTCCCCTCTGAAATCAATATAAATACATTAAAAATAAATAAGGATCAGAACAGTATCTGAAGCAAATAAAAAAAAACCCAGAAAAATTTCTGAACAAATATCTCCCAGTGGATAACATCTTCAAAGTAGAAACCATGGAAAACAACCTATCTATTACACAAAAATTACAGTGTGTGACCCATTTTCCTGAAAGGGTTCTTAGGCCCTGGACATTTAAGTTGTTGGGAAGCCAAATTATTGCTATAAACTTGCACAGTGCACATGAATTGAAACCTAAGGAGGTAGGTACTATTTAAATGCCATTATAAATAGCATGGAGCTTTCAGCTTGTGTCTATCTCTTCTCTAGGGAAATCCTGCAACTGAGATAGGCCAGGCTGCCTTTCCCTAGATAATGCTGGGTTAGGCTGGGCCCTGCCAACTTCTGCTTCTGAGTTTCCCTGGTCTTGCCATTGGTTCCTGCAGTGCTGCTCTTCTGCACATAAGCATTGTCTCACATACTAGTATCTGCTGCTGTCCCTCAAGTGTATAATGTCATTGTCAAGTTCATGTAATATACATCTATCAGTTTATGGTATTTCTTTATCGTGTGACTTTTGGAACAAAGGTTCTAACTAAAAGGGGTAGGGTTCTATGGTTTATTTTTTTAATATTAAGAGATTGAGTACATTTTCAGAAAGATGAGGATCACTGTCCTGGGTTGACTATCCACTTCTGTTGTACTAGTTCATCAAGCAGGTTAAAATATAGTTGATTAGCTGTCTGCTCATCATATTTTAGGTCCCACATTGCCTTATTTTAAAATATATATATTATTGATTTCAGAGAATAAGAGAGAGGGAGAGAGAAACATCAACAATGAGAATCATTGATTGGCTGCCTCCTGCATGCCCCACACTGGGGACCAAGCCCGTAACCTGGGCATGTGCCCTGGCGTGGAATCTAATGGTGACTTCCTGGTTCATAACTCCACGCTCAACCACTGAGCCATGCCAGCCGGGCCACATTACCTTAATTGATGTTGGAGTGTTTCCACTCTTTGGTAGTTTCCTGATTTAGGACCACAGGTGGTTAATGACATCCACTATGGAGCTGACAAACTAGGTTACTAAAGGTAATCTTTCAAAGCTTCGAGGAATCTCTAAAGCAAATAAGGGGGATTATTTAGGTTTCTAGAAGAAGGAGCAGGTTTTAAGATGGAATTTAAAAGGCAGCAGAGTTTGACAAGAGAAAACGCTTTAGGGACTTTGGAAATGACCAAAGCACATATGGAGGAACGGATAATTCCACCAAGCAGCCATAGGACGTAAGGGACTGCTGTGAGATGAGGCACTCTGAATCTATGCTGTCAGGGTTTGTGGTTGCTGGTTTTTTTGGTTAATCCTCACCGGAGGACAGTTTCTCCATAGATTCTGGAGAGAGTGGAAAGGTGGGGGGAGGGGTGACAGACGGAGAGCAACATCTGAGAGACACATCAATTGGTTGCCTACCGAGGGCGCCCTGCGGGGGGAAAGGGGGGGTTGAACTTGGAACCCAGCTACATGCCCTTGACCAGAAACACCAACCCGAGACCCTTCGGTGCTCGGCTCCAGGCTCCAACCACGGAGCCACCCCGACCTGGGGGCCGGTGAGAGGTTTTAAACGCCGAGCAGAGGCACGGCCATCGCGCTGCCAGCACGGGGAGCCGTCGAGGGTTTCTGCAGGTGAGGGCATGGCCGTGCTGGCCACCGGCACGACGGTCGGCGTGGTCCTTTTCCCGGGGCTCGCCTCCGACTTCCGCCCACTGCTCCGGCAGGCGTCCGAGCGGACATGTCGGGACCGGCCCGTGCGGAGCGCGGGGCCGAGCAGCCGGGGATGCTGCGGGGCGCGACACCGGCGGGCGAGCCGTCACCCGGCGCTGCACCTGGGCCCGGCCGGCCGCCGATTGGACGGCTCGGGGTGACCCCGCTGTATCGCGAGACGAGATTGGCGGCGGCGGGCCGCATGTGCCCCCGCGCTGGCTTTGTACGCGGAGCCGCCTGCCGGTCCTTTAACAATGGGCGGCGCGAGCGCCCGGCCGCTGGGTCCGAGTTGAGGCGGGCGCTTGGCGGCCGACTGTCTGCAGCATGAGCGCGGCCGGCGTCCCCCGCATGCCGGCGGGGCTGGGGCTGTGAGGGCCTCGGTTCCGGGTAAGGGAGGCCGCCGCGGGACCGGCAGGCCTGGGCTGGGCGCCGGACACCAGACCCGCCCGGCCTTTTGTTCGCCTTTCGGGGGGCCGCGCGACACCGCGCGCCCCTCAGGACGGGGAGGAGGCGGCCTGGTGCGGGCCGGGCCGCGGGGAGGCTCCGCGGCGGAGCGAGCGCCCGCAGTCGGCGGCCGGGACTCGGCGCTGTCGGGCATTCGTCTCCGGGTTTCTCCGCGGGAGGCTTTCACCTCAGTGACGGGTGTCAAGTCGCTCGGCTCCTCTGGGAGAACTCGAACCCCGGACACGGAGGGCGGGGGGGTGGGGGGCGGACGCCGGTCCTTCTCCAGCTTCACCCGGGTCTGCGCGGGGGGAACTCGGGCCGCAGTTGGTCCCGCGTCCCCGGCACCCAGCCCGGCGATTTTCGGAATAAGCCGGTGCCTCCTGACGGGGGAGCCCGGCCCTCCGTGCGGCGGCGGCGGCGGGTAGCGGGCTTGAGCCTCCGGTGTCAGGGCGAGTCCGGTGCAGGGGAGCAGCCCCTGAGGGTGGCCGAGGGCACACCCCTCGGCGGGGGCGGGGGGAGCCGGGGGAGCCGGCCGTGACCGCGTCTGGGGTGTGTCTTGCAGACTCGCGTTGCCTCGTCTGGCCCGGCGCGCCGCCCGGTCCCATGGAGCTGGAGGGGCAGTGGTGGCGGGGACAGCTGGCTGCCGACATCCACCAAGCCCTGCGGTACAAGGTAACCTTGACGCCCCGGCCTTTCCCCTCGGTGCCGGGTGCCTCCTGCCAGTGGGTGTGAATCTCGGCCCCCTGGAAAGCCAGGCTCTCGAACCACTCGTTTCCAGAGCGGAAGGGGCGAGTTTGCTCATTTGCTCCGAGTTAGTTAGCTTTCTTGGCTTCTCGGGGTGTCAGGGGAACCTGCAGCCTCAATGAGGGGTGTGGGGTGGAGCGGGGTGGGGCGTGTAGGTTGGGAGAGAGAAGGCGTGTGAAGAGTCATTGGGGTGTTGTTGGCAGATGGAGCAGGGATTTCGCGTTATCCTTAAAAAGCCAGCAGACATCATTGTAGGGGGCAGAGCAGCCTTCCTTGTCCCGTGGTTGCTGTTGTATGCAGCTGTGTGTCATGTCACATTTGCACGGAAACAATTCCCCAGCCTTTCCACCTGCTTGCTGGGAGACTTTGGACAAGTTACTTAATTTTCTGTTTCCCAATGTTCCCCTTCGTGAAGTGCATAATAATAGGATGTGCCTCCTGGGGTGATTGTGAAGATTAAATGAGTTGATGCTGGACGTGTATTGGAACAGTGATTGGTATTTAGGAAGCACTAAGGAAGGGATAACTTGTTATTCTCTCTCCCACCCAAGATTTGGGGTTGTACAAAAAAAAGCCTTAAGGTAGGAGTTAGGTGCTGTTTCCAGCCGATGTCAAGGGCAGAAAAGTAGACCTAGTGTACTTAATAGATGTTGGTGGGAAAGGAGACACTTTTCTGGCACCATGCAAAGTGTTTCGTTGTTCTTAAGCTACAGTTTTACTCTTTATGTCACATCTCAGTTTAATGGGTCAGCTTTGCCTCTTTGATAACCAGAAGAGAGACCAGATCCGAAACGATCTCTAATTTGCATCAGTTTCATCATGAATAGAGGAGCCATTCGTGCTGTATAGAAAATTAGAAAGAAGCGAAACAGCTGACCCTAATAAAAGGATGCTGACTGTTGGATTGGGAGATCCAGAAATGATAATGACTTTATATCTTGATTTTTAAAATCAGATTAAGTAGAGTTAGAAAACCTGATTTTGACTTAAGTTGTTATAATTGTACCCTTTTTAATTATTGAGGTTTCTAAATGCTACTTATTAATTCAGACACACTATATACACCCCAGTCCTGTAAGTGGTCATACCACAGAAAAGTCTCCACCATGGGAATGGTTCTCTGGAATGTTAAGAGAATTGCAGGTTTCCCACTTTGAAAATTGTCCTGATACTTTTGGGGGCGGGGGGTAGATGTCTTTCAGTTTTAAATGTGTTTTTTTTTCTAAATGTTAGCTCTTTGTCGCTCTGGTATATGGCGGACATAATTACATATTTTTTTAATGACATGAAACTTAAAATATTTTTCTTGGTTATTTCAACTCTTCTCCCCCCCCCCTCATAGTTTTTGATTCTTGTATTTTATGTGTAATTTTAATTCTGAGTGATTACCTGCATTGATTTTATCAGTTTGAGATTGGAAGTGGATTCCCACCCACTGTTCCCCCAATAAATTTGTTGAATCCTTTTGTGTATTAGGCTCTGAGGAGGATCTAAGGAATCTTCTAAGGAATAAGACATAACTGAACTAAAATTGCTTATGAACTCTCAAAGGACAAGATAGTGCAGGAATGCTATTGAAAGTTATCTGGAGCCACTTGTGTCATGCTGCCCTGGATTAGCTTTATTTTTATCTTGAAACATTTTTTAAGCCACATGTTATGATTTCACACAGTGACTATACTTTATGAAGAACTTATCAGTAAAACTTGAACATAAGGAACTAGAGAGACCGCTTTTTTTAATACGCTAAAGTTAAGAAAAGTTAAAATGAACTTTTCTTATTGAACAAATACATGTTAATTCTAGGCTGTTAATTAAATGATTTAGTTGGTTAATCATATGCTTATTTATTTACAATATTTGAGAGTCTACAGTGTTCAAGGTGCTATGCCATGTTGTTAGAGTGGTAACAGTGAATGAAACAGACATGATTCCTGCCTTTATGAAGTTTCATATAACTCAGAGTGTCGGAATTTAGGTCTTCCTTTGGGCAGTTGCCATTTGGACACTATGAAAGATGTTTACACACAAGGTTTGTGAAGGAATAATTGATGTGACTAGCATTATAACTACTAAGAAGGGGTAAAAATGCCAACTCTACTGTTTTTGTTTTTGTTTTTTGTAAAATATAATTACCTTCCTCCATGTAATTACCCCTGTCATCCTACAAAGTAGCTGTCCTCTTATACCCTGTGTCATTTTCTTTTTCTTCTCACTGTTTTGCTATGCATACTAGTGTCTTAGGATGCTTTGGGGAGTATTTTTAGGATCCTTTATGGCAGATGGAATCAATGCTAGCTTTGTAAGAAACCATCCCCAGAATTATACTTATACTTCTGAGTATTTCTTCTATGCCTTTATTTCCATCCTGGCTGGACATTTAACCCATTCTTGGAAGGGAGTAGTACTTAGGATGGTGAGCTAATGAGAACTGGAGATAGAGATGATAGGTGAACCCATGGGATCCTGAGAAGCAGATGGAAACAGGAGTGTTCAATTCTAGGGGATCAGGAATACACAGAACAAACTTGTAAACTGAGAGAAGCATAGGTTATTTCCTCGTGCTTGTACAGCTGCAGTACCTAGAAAAAGACAACTAAATCTGACAACTATCTGGTGAGCACTTGAACTTTATCATTTAAAATCATAAAAAGAGAATATACTGGACACGTTGTTTAAAATTTCCAATTGATGACCCTTGTTTTGCCTTTGTTTTAACATGGTTAAAGATAAAGTCCACCAGTCAGCTGTTGCCCAGTGAGTCTTTAAGACCTTGTTCAGGCCTCTTTTGCAGAAAACCTGTTCGGACTTTGTTTTTTCTCCCAACAACCCACCCCATGAGGGGGGGGGGTAAATCTTTCACCTCAGTGTTACTTTAATACCCTGTGATTACTATATCATATTCTAATCTCTGTATTTTGGTTCACCTACTAGAGAGAGACTTGAGATCATTGTCTAGCTTGTATCCATGGGGTTAGCACAGTGTCTGCTACATGGATAATGCTCAGTAAGTGTCATGTGATGACAGCAAAGATAGGTGAAGTTTGAAACTGTAACTCATTTATACCATTGTAAAGATCTACAGAAATGGTAAAGGAGAAAAGAAAAACCCCAAGGGCTACAGAAGAAATCCCTTGATTTGGAAAAATTAAATTTTTTACTTTTATCTTCAAAGAGCCAAGCCAGCCTAAGCCAGTCTTTTTTCTGTCTCCTGTAGCATTTGTGCTTTTCTCACTTATACAAAAATTAAAAACATAAAATGGCCCATTGGTTTGTTTTATCTAAGTTGTTGAATTTATTAGTATAGAGTTCTTTGTAGTATTCCTTTATTTTTCTTTATGTCTTCAAAATCTGTAGTAATATCCCCTATTTCATTCTTTTTTTAAAATTTAATTTTGGTTGAATTTATTGGGAAGACATTGGTTCATGGAGTTCTGTAGGTTCCAGATGTACAATTCTATGGTAATAAAATAAAATAGCCCATTAGCCTGTGTCCCAGGTAACTGCTACTGAATTTTTTAAAAAATTATATAATATATGCATATGGTAAAAAAAAATTTGGATAGCATAAGAAGGAGTAAAATGAGTATACCCCAATCCTCACTATTTCCTGATCTAAGATTATCACCAATATCGTGTTTTGTTTTTTTCTAGAAAAGATACCCAATAAATTAGTATATTTGCAAATTATTTTTGTTGTTGATAGAACAGATCAAATATATAATCACTGTTCTATACCTTCTTCCCACCTAACCTCAATGTATCAAATTTCCATACCTGCCCTAGCTGGTTTGGCTCAGTGGATAGAACATCGGCCTGCGGACTGAAGGGTCCCAGATTCAATTCCCGTTAAGGGCACATGCCTGGGTTGCTGGCTCAACCCCAGTAGTAGGGGGCATGTAGGAGTCAGTGGATCAATGATTCTCTCTCATCATTGATGTTTCTATCTCTCTGTCTCTCTCCCCTCCTCTCTGAAATCAATAAAAATAAAAATAAATTTTCCAGATCAACACATACAGATCTACTGCCTTTTAGTTTAATGTCTGCATTGAATCAATGTCCCATAGGTTATGTAACCAGTTTCCTGTTGATGGATGACAAGGTTTTTTCTAATTACACTTTTATTTTGAGATAATTGTAGGTTCACATACAGTTGTAAGAAATATTGCAGAGAGATTCCCTATATTTTTTACCCAGTCCCTCCACTTGTAACATCTCGTAAAACTATAGGACAGTTATCACAGCCAGGATATTGATGTTGATATAGTCAAGATACAGAATATTTTCTATCACCACAACGTTCTCTTGTGTTACTCTTTTATAGCCACACCATTTTCCCTGCCATCCACATTTCCCCCTTCCCTTAACCCCTGGCAACCACTAATCTCTTCTTCATTTCTATAATTTTGTCATGTCAGGAATGTTAGGTATATAAATGGAATTATACAGTATGTGACCTTTTGGAATTGGCTCTATTTCACTCAGCAAAATTCTTTGGAGATCCAACCAGGTTGTTGAACATAAAGCTTTTATTCCACTATCTTGCTATTAAAAATGGTGCTACAAAGGACTGCCTTATATATAAGGTAAATTCCTAAGCCTAGTGTTGCTAAATATCTGCAGTCTGCATTTTAAAAAATTTATATTACCTACTTATTCTCCAAAATGTTATATTTTCAATCTGACCAATATCTGGGAGTTCCTATTTTGACTTTTGATATCATAAGCAAAAATTAATAAAATGTAATGTGGAAAGTAAAAAGTAATTTTTAAATTTTGAATGAAATGAGGCATCTTTTTATGTTTTGACCTTATTTTATTTTTTCTATGAACTCTATTCATATTTGTTGCCTTTTCTTACTCATTTGAGTTCTCTAAATAATAAATTAGCTCTTTATACTATCAGAAATATTTATTAAATTATTCTTCCCTGATTTGAAATGCCATTGTTATAAAATAGATTCTTCTATCTAAGAAAAAAGAATGTCTTTTCATGTATGCAAGTGTTTCATACTCCTTCAGAATTTTAATGTTATACTCATATAGTACTGGCATATATAGATTTATTTCTAGGTTTTTTAATTTTTATAGTTACTCTATGGGGATCTTCTATTTTTTAAACAGCTCTTAGCATATTGGTTGTTTTATATTAATTTTATAAATAGCCATCGTACTGAATTCTTACTGTTTTTCCTTATTTTTCCTGTTGATTTTTCTTGTTTCTTTCTGGATATAAATTCTATAATCTAAAACAGTAGTTTTACTATTGTTTCTAAGAGTACCAACGTTGTTTCTAAGAGTAACTTTGATTCTTCCTTTCCAATAATTAAATCTTTTCTTCCCTCTTTCTGTTTGGATTGGTTAATATTCACAGAATAATCTATCTATATAATAAAAGGCTAATATGCAAATTGACTGAATGGCAGAAGGACTGGTTGCTATGATGTGCACTGACCACGAGGGGTCAGGCTCTCAATGCAGGAGCTGCCCCCCCTGGTGGTCAGTGCGCTCCCACAGGAAGAGCCCTGAGCTGGGCTTACGGCTGGTGAGTGCAGAAGCGGTGGCAGGAACAATTCCCGCCCCCTGTGGCAGCACTAAGGATGTCCCACTGATGACTTCAGCCTACTCCCCATCAGTTGGACATCCCCCAAGGGCTCCCAGACTGTGAGAGGGTGCAGGCTGGGCTGAGGGAACCTCCCAAGTGCATGAATTTTGTGCACCAGGCCTCGAATATATATATATATATATATATATATATATATATATATATATATACACACACACACACACACACACACACACACACACACACGCCTAAGTGACCATTCAACAGTAGTTATGACGCGCACTGACCACCAGGGGAAGATGCTCCAACTGGTAGGTTAGCTTGCTGCTGGGGTCTGGTCTATCAGGACTGGGCGAGACGGGCCGGACACACCCTGGAGCCCACCTGTAGTCCCTCCCTGGCCCTGATTGTGCACCAGTTAGAGGGACTCCACCAGTGTACAAATCTGTGCACCGGGCCTCTAGTGTTTAATAATATTGCAGTAGTTGGCACTAGAATGCTAATTCTTTAATTATTTCACATCCAAGTGAGTTGCTGGCTTTTATATTTGAGATTTTTTTTTAATCTCCCTTCATCAAAGAAATATGCATCTGTTCTTTCTCCCAGGGTTACTTTTGTCCAGATGCTGTTTTGATATCTATCAAGGTGATTGTGCATATTTATGTGTGAATTCTTATTATGATTTATATTAATACTAGTGACCTGGTGCACGAATTCATGCACATTGAAAAGAAATTAATTAGAAGGTGGCCAGCGGGATGGGACTGGGTGAGACAGGCCAGACATGCCCTGGAGCCAACCTTCTGTGGTCCCTCCCTGGCTGGCCACATCTGGGGTGGTGCTGTGACTTGGGGGTGTCTGCAGAGTGAACGGGGTCCCTCCAGCAGGTGGGGTCCGTCAGCCTGGCCTGCGGGGATCAGGCCGAAACCGGCTTTCTGTCATCCCCTGAGGGGTCCTGGAGTGCAAGAGGGCACTCTGCAAAGTTGTTGTCATAGGCAGTGTGGATTGCAAACGCAAGTATGCAATAAACCAGATTTGGGGCTGACAGTGCCCCAGCAACAACATAACCCATGGCTGAAGGTGGAATCACATAGCCCCACAAGGAATCTTGCTCCCGCCTCTCTGGTTTCAGGGTGCATCACCTGAGAACCACCACTGCCAAGTCACTGCAGCTCAGCAGCTCCTGCATTGAGCATCTGCCCCCTGGTGGTCAGTGTGCATCATAGTGACCAGACAGATAGGTGGAGGGACACTTAGCATATTAGCTTTTTATA
The DNA here is from genome assembly GCA_004026665.1 of Murina feae. Classification (NCBI taxonomy): domain Eukaryota; kingdom Metazoa; phylum Chordata; class Mammalia; order Chiroptera; family Vespertilionidae; genus Murina; species Murina feae. The sequence goes on along the minus strand of PVJC01019967.1, from coordinate 19,506 downwards.
CGTATAGATATTTTCTAATATCAAACCAACTTTGCATTCCTGAGATGTGCTACAATTAATGATACATTCTTTGAGTATACTACTAAATTACCTTTGATAATTGTTTTATTTTCTATTTTTAATTAAATTTATTGGGGTGACATTTTTAAATAAGATTATATATGTTTCAAGTGTGCAGTTCTATGACACATCATCTGTATATTGCATTGTGTGCCCGCCACCCAAAGTCAAATCTTTTGTCACTATATATTACACAAAAATATGAGATGCTTCATGTATTCATTGCTAATCTCTGTATCATTCCTTGCTAATCTTTTCTATATCATTCCAATTTAGTATATGTGCTATTGCTGAAGCAAGCACACATTGAATAATATTTTATCTAGATTTTTATATCTTATTAAGTTAACTTGATAATATAACTTCCATTTTTGTGGGGGGTTTTCTTTATTTTTTTCCATTTTTGTGTGTTTTTTAATTTTTTTATTCATATTAGAAGAAGGGAAAGAGAGGAAAAGAAATAACAGCTTGCTGTTTCACCTTTTTATGCACTCATCATGCTATTCCATATTTTTATGCACTATTGGTTGCTTTTTGTATGTGCCCTGACTTGAGATTGAACCTGCAAACTTGGTGCATTGAGATGATCCTCAAATTGAGCTAGAGTACTTGCTTATTGTTGTGAAATGTGTATAACAAAATTTACCGTTTAAACCATTTTTATGTGAACAGTTTAGTGACATTAGATACATATGGCTACCATAACCAACATCCATCTTCAGAACTTTTTCATCTTCCCAAACTGAAATACTCATTAAACAGTAACTCCCCATTTTCCCTGTCCCCCAGTGCCTAGTAACCACAGTTCTACCTTCTGCCTGTATGACCATGAACATTCTAAATACCACATTCAAGTGGAATTACACAACCTTTGTCCTTTTTTGTCTGGCTTATTTCACTTAGTATGCTGTCTTTAAAGTTCATCTGTACTGTACTATATATCAGAATTTCATTTCTTTTTAAGGCTAAATTAATCCATTGTATGTATATACCTAATTTTGTTATTTTTATTTTGTTTATTCTGTTTTCAGGGAGAGAGAGAAAAACATCAATTTGTTGTTCCACTTATTTATGCATTCATTGATTGATTCTTATGTGTCCTGACCAGGAATCAAAACCACAACCTTGGTGTATCAGGATGACGCTTTAACTGAGCTCCCAGCCAGGGCCCATATTTTGTTTATTCATTCATTAGTTGTTGGACACTTGGGTTGTTTGTTTCCACCTCTTGGCTATTGTGAATAATGTTGCTGTGAGCATGGATGTACAACCATCTGAGTCCCTACTTTAAAAATTTTTTGGTTATACCTAAAAGTGGAATTGCTAGCTCTAACCAGTTTGGCTCAGTGGCTAGAGCATCAGCCTGCGGACTGAAGGGTCCCAGGTTTGATTCCAGTTAAGGGCATGTACCTTGGTTGCCGGCACATCCCCAGTAGGGAGTGTGCAGGAGGCAGCTGATCGATGTTTCTCTCTCATCGATGTTTCTAATTCTCTGTCCCTTTCCCTTCCTCTCTGTAAAAAAAATCAATAAAAAATATTTTTTAAAAAGGAGAATTGCTAAATCATATGGTAATTCTACATTAAATTTTGAGAGGGAATTATAATGCTATTATTTACAGTGGCTGCACAGTTTTGATTCCCACTATACTCCAGGGTTCTAATTTCTCCATATTCTTGCCAACGTTTATTTTGTTTTTTTATGGGTTTTGTTTGTTTTTTACATTAGCAATTCTAATGGGTGTGAGTGGTATCTCATAATTTTTACATGCATTTTCCTAAGTATATGTGACATTGAGCATCTTTATTTTTGTTAATCCTCACTCAAGGAAATTTTTCCCATTGATTTTAATTTTATTTATTTATTTAAGCAAAGGTGGAAATTTATTGAAGAACAAGTACAGACTCCCACGTCGGGAGGGGGAAAGAGCCCTCCATTGATTTTTAGAGTAGAAGGGAAAGGGAGAGACAGAGAGAGGGTAACATCGATTTGAGAGAGACACATGTTGAGCATCTTTATATGTGCCTATTGGCCATTTGTACATCATCATTGGAGAAATGTTTATTTAGGTCCTTTGCTCACTTTTTAATTTAGTGTTTGTTTTTTGTAGTTGAGTTGTACATATAAAAAGAGTTATTTATGTAATCTGGATATTAACCCCTTATCAGATATATGATTTGCAAATATTTTCTCCCATTCTGTGAGTTACCTTTTCACTTTGTTGATAGTGGCTTTTAATGCACAAAAGTTTTTAATTTTGATGAAGTGTAATTTATCTTTTTTCCCCTGTGCTTTCAGGGTCATACCCATGTTATTTCTATAATGATACCTATTAGGTTTAGTATTGGTATTATGCTCATCTCATAAAATAAACTTAGAATCTTACCATCTTTCTCTGTGTTCTAGAAATACTTTAATAGAATAGAATTTCTCTAATTTTTAAAAAAAAACAAGTTCATTTAATTCTGAGGTTGAGCAGTGATAATGAGGAAAATTTTAGGTGTATGACAGGATGATAGCAAAGGAGAGATCATAAAACTGCCGAAATGGAAACATAATTAGAAGAGACAAGTGGATGATTACTAGTCTCTACCTTCCACATCCCTGCAAGTATAATATAATATGTGACATATTAGTATTATGTCCACTTATCTGTTTCCTTCTAACCAAAAGCTTTGAGCTTTTGGGGGGAATGTATATGTGTGATATCATTGGGTTTTAAGTAAGGATGTTTTTCTGAAAACAGCTGGTAGGGAAAATAGGACTCCCTTATTAAAAATTTTCCTTAAGTACATCTATTTTGTAATCTAAGAAACACCTATAATTGGTCATGTCAGGGGTGATTAAGGATAAGGAGAAATGTTTGATTTAAATTTTAAATGCCATTCATTATTCTTTCACTTAACTTTTTCATTTTTGTGTTTCATTCAAGAAAAGTGTGCTTTAGGCACTTATAACACTAATATATTAGAGGGAAAGTCATCTTTGCATTGTGGGAACATTTCTGCTACTGGCTATTTTAACTAAATGTTGTTCCTCTTCATTTAGGAGCTGAAGTTACCCTCCTACAAAGGCCAGTCCCCTCAACTGAGTCTCAGAAGGTATTTTGCTGACTTGATTGCCATTGTGAGCAATCGCTTCACACTCTGCCCTTCTGCCCGACATCTTGCTGTCTATTTGCTGGACCTATTTATGGATCGCTATGACATCTCTATCCAGCAGCTTCATTTAGTTGCACTTTCCTGTCTGCTTCTGGCAAGTAAGTATGAATCTGGTCTACATGATTGAAAATTTCTGTTATTTGTAAAAGTGAAATAAATTTATGTAGAACTCAATAAAATATCACCAAATTCTATTTATTCCAGTTGGTGACTATCAGAAAGTTTGGTGTTGAAAGTTCTCCTTGGGACAATGATTCTTAGACATTAAAATGCGGCTCTGGAGTCTTAAAAACATATATGCCTAAGCCATACATCCTGCAGATTCTGAAATAAATGTCTAGGCCACTCCAGAATCAACATCATGAGGCCTAGGTATTTAACTTTTGAAAAGTTCCAAAGATGGTTCTGATGTATTTTTCCACTTGAGAACCATTGTCTTAAAGCAGTAGTTTTCATCCAGGAGTAATTGTGTCCACGGGGGATTCTTGGCAATGTGTGGAAATGGTTTTGGTTGTAATCACAACCTGAAAAGATACTACTAACATCCAATGGGTAAGGTGAGGCAGTACCCCAAAACAAAGAATCTGTCCCAAAATGTCAGTGGTGCTGAGATTGAGAAACTCTGTCTAAAGGTGCCATCCTCTTCTGTGGTTGGAACACCTTCTTCTGATTGTACAGTGAGTAGCTTAAAGAGTTGAAGGTTCACACGCAGCTGCTATGCATGTGGGCACCTTTGCTTATGCCATAGGCACAGCTATGTGGTAGGCAGGAGGCAAGGTGGAGTCTGATATAGCCATGCTTGTTACCCCAAGGCAAAATGTGCTGTTGGGCTTTTTGGTACCTCTTTCTCTTAACATCTTCCTGTAACTCACTTCATTGTTTGTTAGTACCCCAACTGAAGAGAAAGAGGATGAGTAAAGGAATTGAAATGGAGTTTTTCTTCTTTTAGTAATGTGAGAAGATTGTACTAGATATTGGAGTTGAATCCATTATGTAGTTTACATATTATTTATGTAATTATACTAGAAATCTAAGCCCCACTTCAAAATAGTATTTAGAAATAACTGCTGCCTTCATCTTTAACCTCCACTTGAGGGTTTGGGATCTATTGTGGCAGCTCTCTAAAGAACATTCCCCATACTGCATTCTTCCTAAAACATCTTTGTGCTTTTCCTGCAAATAAACTTAAAACCAAGTGCAGGCCTCTGTGGTATTATTTCTGGTACTAATTTTTTCTCATGCTTTCTTTTCCTACCCTAATTCTTCCTTTGAGCTGATGACCTTAACTACTTATTTAGTTTCCTTAAAGGTCTTTTATAAGTTATTTCAAATCCTTTGTGGACCAAGCTAAATATAAATAAACACAGTCCTAGTGAAGACTTCCCACTGGCTGTTGATTAAGGAAGAAACTCCTTAATATAATACTTTGAACCTTTCATTCGGACCCATCTTCCAACCCTATTCTTAATGTACTTTGAGCTAAATTCTACCAGAATACTATCTACTTCCTGAAAAATCTACATTTATTCTTTAATCTACTTACCTGATACTCCTCACCCAGAAAGCCAGCGAAGTAATGCTTGTATATTTATAATTAACCTTTAATTAAGGTTTCATAAGCAATCATGTACAATTTTGATGTGTTTCATCACTGGCTGTGAAGCCTTCTGTGTTTTAATAGTTTGCATAGAATTGGAAAAAACCATACTTGGCATATAGATATGTGAGAATCCACAAATGGAATGGTTTCTTGCTATGCTACTAATGTTAATAATAATTATTAGGACTTAGTTTATAGTAGAGACACACTGGAAATCACATATACAAGTTACATTATTTTTAAAATTTGGGATCATTAATGAAAAATAAATTTTTGCCTGCTATCCTTTAATACTATCAAGCCCACCTTCTGTATGCCTGTAGTTCTTAAAGAGCGTTGTGGGCCACGTGGGAGCCTTCTCTTGGTGGACTGTGAAATTGTGTATGATGCATAGTCAGTTTATAGACCAATTTATATTTGTGACTAAACTTTACTTGTAACTTACTAAATGAATTGGGGATTATGAAAGTCAGTATTCATAAACAACATGTTAGTGCCAAAGTTTACTGAGAATACTAGTTAAATAATTTAGTAAGAATTCTGGCCACCATGCAATACTTAGGATTGGTTCCAGGTTCCTGCAATTTTCACAATTTGGGGAAAGGATACTTTGTGCACTATCTTAGGTTGGTTGGAGTGAGTTTTCAAATTGTTCCTGTTTTTAAATTGTCTGTTACTGTTAGTTTAAAGTGTCATGATCAATTTATTTTATTGAAGATTGATTTACATGGTGTTATGTAGTTGCTTTTGCTTATTTTCTAGGAGCCAGGCTTTAGGATTTATATTTGCTGTGGTTCAGATATGAATTGTTTATCACCTATTACTGAAAGAGTTGGTTACCTCTTTCCTTTTTTCTATTAATACCTCCTAACCCCTCTTTCCCTGAGAGAGAAAAATTGATTTTATATTATTCTTCTCCACTGGAGAGTGAGATAGGTATCCCCTAGAGTCTCATCCCCTCTCAAGTAGGCAGTGCTCAAAAGAGTTCAAGCTATCAGTTCTATACAAGGAATCAAAGAAGCTGGCTCTTAGAAGCTACCTGCAATCTCTCCTCACTCCAGTCTGTAACTTTACTACAACAGAAGTGCTTAGGATGCTTATAAACTAGGAGCCTGTTTTCAGTACCTGATCTGCTTTATATTTATGGAGTTCATTCTAGTGTTTCTTACATTCTTACACTCCATCTTATTACGTTTGGATACTAATTGCAGCTCTCCAGTTAATTATCATAAACTTTATTCAAATAACTAGGAGTCCAGTGCATGAATTTGTGCACCTTGAAAGGAACTGTGGGCTGCGAGGCTGCGGTGGGCACAGGGGCGGGTCTCAGACCATGCTCTGTGCTCCATCTGGCCCCTCCCACCACGGCCCCTGGTCCCCTGTTTGCCGGCAGCCCTGCTCCTGCTGTGGCTGCTCCCACATGCTGACAGTGCTGGCCCCTCTTGCATCCAGTGATGGTGCCGAGCGATTGGGGCCGGTGCCAGGCACTGGCAATGGGTACGAGTGGGACCAGCATCGGCAGTGAGTGTGAGTGGGGTTGGCAGCAGGTATGAGCGAGGTCGGCAGCGGGTGCGAGTGCCTAGCAGGACTATGGGGTGCGGGAACAAAGAATTTTCAGTAACCACCCGATGACAACAACTGGCGCCCCACCTTGGTCTGGCACCCCTGCTTACCTGCTCCACCAGCCCTCCACAACTGATGACCACCATGTTCTGTACTCTGCCACCTGCTGCCAACACCCACCATGTTTCGCGCACACCCCCTGGTGGTCAGTGCACGCCATAGTGACCAGTTGTTCCGTTCTGCCGTTTGGGCTATTTGCATATTAGGGTTTTATAGATAGATAGATAGATAGATAGATAGATAGATAGATAGATAGATAGATGATTGAATTCTGCATGTCACCCTCACCCTGCTTTGAGATGGTGGGCAGCCTGTTGTATAAAAGTGAAGAACAGTTTACAGATGACAATTGGATTCTAGTTATCAAACAGGTTGGGAGGCAGTCAGTAGTTTGGTCAAAGATGGAGTACAGCTTATAAATCCTAGGTACTAATGCATATTTAGACACCTGAGTGTGTGTACTATTAGAGGTAGGAAGAAAGGTCCTACAGATGACCTGTTTGGAGCATGTTGTATAGTGTTGTAGACCATGGATTATAGTGATGGATTGCCTACGTTTTAATCTCTTGTCAGTAATATGAATTTCAGCAACTTTTTAAAAAATATGTATGTTTTTATTGATTTCAGAGAGGAAAGATGAGGGGAAGAGAGAGCAAAACATCAGTGATGAAAGAGAATTATCAGTTGACTGCCTTCCACATGCTCCTCGCTGGGGATTGAACCCACAACCTGGGCTTGTGCCCTGACCTGGAATCTAATCACAACCTCCTAGTTCACTGATCAACCGAATTTCATCAACCCTTGAGTCTCATATTATCTATCTGTAAAATGATAGTTACTTATAAAGTTGTCTTGATAATCAAGTGGGGTAATACGTTTAAAAACAAGTAGGAATTTTTTTTAAAGTAGGTAGGAAATTGAAACATAAAAGTTAGCATCACAGCCCTGGCCAGATGGTTCAGTTGGTTGAAACATTGTCCTGTACACCAAAAGGTTGCTGGTTCGATTCCCATTTGGGAGAGAGAAACATCGATTGGCCACCTCCCATACAGACCCCGACCAGGGAATGCCGCCTCTGGTCAGGGTCTGTATGGGAGGTGGCCAATCGATGTTTCTCTCTCACACTGATGTTTCTCTCTCACTTCCTCTCTCTAAAAAGCAATAAAAGCATATCCTTTGGTGAGAACTAAAAAAAACAAAAACATTAGTATCTCATTGATTACTCTTCCATAAACTGTTTTATAATCCCTATGGTTCTGACTCATTCTAGAATTGACTTATCCTGAGAAATTCTTAAATTTTTATTTTTTGACATGTATACCCTGGCTTTCCTTGGCTTCTGTGATGAGCATTGACTCAGCCATGAGGATTTTGATAATTTGCTCAAGATCTTGGGCAACTAAGAAGTTATCTTGGAGTCTAGATGAAGCCCAAAGTGAGAGCATAGGATTTTAGTAGTAAAAATTTGTGACAAGTGCTTGCTTCTCCTTACTCATCAATACTTGGTTGACAGAGCTTTTTACTTTACTATCTGATAGGTGAAAAATTGTATCTCACAGTTGATTTGATTTACATCTTAATTTTTAATGAGAATAGAACCTCTTTTTTTTTTTTTTTTTTTTACTATGAATTATCTCTTCCTGTTATTTATTCATTGTTCTATAATGTTACAAATTTGTGAAAATTCTTAGTATATATTATGGGTGACTTTTTCCCCCTGCTTCATAATAAAAGAACACAATATAGGTTGGAAGAGCTCACGGTGACATCAGATCCTTGCCCTACTACCACATATTTGCCATTCACTGCTGGCTTTGAAAATATGCTCGTATCCAGGGCTGATTTGAACAATTCCTATACAGGAAAGACAATCTGATATTTTGTTTCTGTGTCCTTTAATTCTTTATTTTCTGGGAAGCAGACATGAATTTCCTGTGCCCTTATTTCCTGTTTAGGGCCTTTATCAATATAATCACATGGCTTCTGGTATTTCCTTTCAATTGAAGAAACTGAGCTTTGTGGGCTTTGTGGATAAGTAGATTTAAAATATCCAAGCACATAACATTCAGCACAATAAAAACTATGGCTGTGAATGCAGGTATTCATTGTTGCTGTCACACACTTTGAAATCCTTTAACACCCATGTACCTGAGTATTTAAATCCCTGTATATAATTAAAAAATCAAAAAACACTTAAACCTGAATTAAAATCCCAAGTATGGTTATTTATGCATATGCAGTTTATTTTTAACATTATGAATCAAGATACAAAGGTTTTCACGCTTGTAATAGCCAAGTACTTTATAAATATAGAAAGCCCACAGATGTTCAATAATATAGAGTCTGTCTATTCTGGTAGTTTTTGTCCCCACACAACCCAGTGCAGTCCTTTGGTCTAGCAGTACAGATTTGGGAATTCAAATGTATATCTTTCGGCTTCCATTTTCAGTTTGGTTCAATTTACTTAAACGAATTGGCCAACCTCACTACCTTGGTTTCTTGAGCTGTGAATTTGGTCATACACAATGTTGTTTTCAATGTTGAAAGTTTCAAGTAGATAATATGAAACATTTTTGATCCTTGAACTAAACAGTGAATTATGGTATATTAATTTCTTCAAAGGAACTTCAAGCATTATATAAGTAAACTCATTAATTTTTACAATACTCCTTTGAGGTATACAATGTTGTTGCTGCTGCACAAATGGCAGGGCAATTTGAAAGCCTTAGTGATTCATCCAGAGGGACTGAACTAAGATCTTAGGTCTTCTACTCTGAAGAATTCCACTCTGTTATTCTGAGAACAGTGGGTTCCTCTCCTTTATCTCTATGTAGTGATGATGCTAGATGACTATGTCATAAAGACAATTTTTAGTGCTGTGAGGTGTACTGAGTATATGCTATTGGGAAAACTTGTGAGATTCACCTCTGTGGGATTTGAATTGGGAAGGAGTATCTAAATTTATGAAAAGTCTGAATTATGTAAAAATATTTTTTTATTAACTCCTACCTGCAACAATATTTAGTTGAGCAGTTTAGATCTAAAGTTCAAATTTTCTGGAGCAGAAGAGGAATTAAATGCTTCTTTAGGCTTTCTTTTTTAAGTTGTCTTATAATCTCTTGCCAGAGGAGACAAAAACTTCTACCCTAGTTCCCCCTCCCTAAGCAAAGAGCAAGGTAGTATGTAGTACTTCTTCCCTAGCCCTAAGGCAGACTGACTTGAACAAACCCCTCTGGCTCCAATACACTAAGCATCTGGACTGAGAAACCCTGGCCACTACCATTTGTTGTAACAACTTCAATGTGGTATAAACCCATCTCTTCTGGAAGAGAAACTGCACAGGGAAACTCATCTAGTGTCTACTGATTTGGCAGTCATTCTGGCTCTTAAAAACATATTTTTTAATGGATAAAATAAAATTGTAATGTTTCCTAGCAAACCAAATATATTGGAAAAGTTATAATAGAACAAAAATTTTTATGTAATATGTAACATTCTAATAGCTATCATTTTGAACAAGTATAAGTGAAAAGCTATTGTGAAAAATCTGTAATTGTAATATATGTTTTAAACCTTATTATAAAATAGAACATAATACTAGTTGATAGAAGGCTTTGGTTATAATTTCTCTTCTTCTATGGACCACCAAGGAACAAAGAGACTTGCAGACAACTCTTTTAATCTATTGGTGCATCTGGAGAATCATAATAGTATTTGATAGTTTGAATTTTCTCCAGCCATGGGCTCTAGAAATACCTAAAATGAATGGTATATATTAAAACACTTGCTTGAAAATTAAAGTGTAAAATGGTATGTATTCTATAAAAAAAATTGTTGTGGGGCTGGAGAGGGAATTATATTCCTTACCTTGTACATAAGGATGAGTATTTCCTGGGGGGGGGGGAGTGAATGCCTTTAAATAATGAAGTTTTGTCATCAGATCGTTTTTACTCCTATTCTGCTTTTGAGTAAGGGGATTAAAAAGTGCATATAAAACGTCCCCCAACCCCTTCTTTTTTGGTAAAAGACTTGGCTAGGTTTTTGTTTTGAATTCAGAAGAAGGATAGTGTGTGTGTGTGTGTGTGTGTGTGTGTGTGTTTATTTATTTATTGTGGACTGAGAATGTTTGTGTTATGTATTCATCCAGTCCCCTCTTCCCCTCCTCCCCTCCTTCCAACCCCCCCTCCTCATTTATCTCTGGTATTGAGATTGTGCTAAAAATATTCTGAGATAACAACACTTGAAGCTTAGCTACTTTTGATTTCAGGTATTTCAGATAACTCTATGACATTAAGTCCCTTTAAACTTTCTTCCGTTCAAATAAAAGAATTCTCTTCCATCAACTACCCAGAGATTCAGCTGGTGAGATTTGAGACAGTTATTTTTTCCATTGTTACTCATGTGACTTTTTTTTGTTACACAATAGGACTTAGATCAAAATGTTTACATGTTCAAGTTTTTTTAGTGGAGGGTGAAGGGAGGGGGACAGAGGCACTGGGAGGGAAAACATGCAGATACGACAACTACAGAGTTCTGGCACAAGGTAGGGGAAAGAATGTCTTTGGATCTAAATCTTTGCAATAAAAGGCAGCAAATTCTATTTACTTGACTAGACCTATAATCATTTGCCTAATATTTTCTGTATTTTCCCCTTTTTCTTATAAGGTAAATTTGAAGAAAAAGAAGATAGTGTGCCTAAGCTAGAGCAGCTCAACAGCCTGGGATGTATGACTAATATGAATCTAGTATTGACAAAACAAAATTTGCTACATATGGAACTATTATTATTAGAAACTTTTCAGTGGAACCTCTGCCTTCCAACAGCTGCCCATTTCATCGAGTATTATCTCTCTGAAGCAGTACACGAAACAGATCTTCATGATGGCTGGCCAATGATTTGCTTGGAAAAAACTAAACTCTACATGGCCAAGTATGCAGATTACTTCCTAGAAGTATCTTTGCAAGGTGAGTGATTGTGGATGATGCCAGGAAGTGACTTGTGAGCTTGTGACTTGTGTATTCTGTTGCTTAAGTTCATTTTTGATGTCTCCACAGATTATGCCTTTCTAAATTATGCACCTTCTTTAGTAGCTGCTGCATGTGTGGCTTCTTCAAGGATCATACTTCGTCTTTCTCCAACGTGGCCTACAAGACTTCATCGTCTTACTGCTTACTCCTGGGATTTCTTAGTGCAGTGCATTGAACGGCTATTGATGTAAGCCTCTTTGTTCTTGTGTTTGCAATTTCTCATAAATACTTTTCTTCATGTATAAGGGGCCTTAAAAGCAACTTTTCAAGTGCACAGAGCTTTTAGGGTATTTGCTTTGATAGCTTTTGCTGCCATGAGCAAGCTGTTGTAAGATTGATACTTGGTGGAAAGGGAGCCCCTTTTGGCTGTTATCCAGGTAGATGTCATTGCTAGTATGATTCTGAGTACATGATAAGGAAAGAAGCTGCTCTGATGCAAGCCCATGATTATGTGATCAGTCCAGGCAAATCTTGAGTTGCTCTTCTTTACCACATCTTTGAATCATTGGGCCCCAGGATGTCAGCAAGGTAGGAGTTACAATTAAGTGCTTATTGTAGATATATCTCCCAAGCTAGACACAACCTTTAAAGCTACCAGCAACCAATTCCCTAGGTTTGTACTAAGGGAAGGAGTTCTTAGAATGATAAATGAGATCTCACTGTTGTTGAAATTATGGTTACAATGACAGCTTTCTACGTATAGTGATGCTGTCTGTGGAGTCAGCTGTGGAGGAGTTGGGGGTGGTGCATGACTTTCTACAAATTCTTCTCAAATAACATTAGCAGTTTCCTTTCAATCCATGTTGTAGTGCTCATGATAATGATGTGAAAGAAGCAAACAAACAAAGAGGACAAGCAGTACCTCAGCCAGCACAACTAAGTGTGTTCCAGACAACCTCCCAACCCTCGCGGTCAGTTCAGTTTCAACAACCTCAGTATCTCCATCAGACGCATCAGACCTCACTGCAGTATCGCCATCCTGTATCAGAGCAACCAAGTTGTCAACAGATTGTATCTACCACACACACCTCGTCTTATACACTACAGACATGTCCTGCTGGGTTCCAGACTAGTGTTCAGGGCCTTGGGCATGTGCAGACTGGTGTTGGGATGTCACTGGCAATACCAGTGGAAGTTAAGCCCTGTCTAAATGTTTCTTATAACCGGAGTTATCAGCTAAATGAACATTTCTCTTGCATTACTCCATGTTTTGAAAGGTGATTTTGTGTGACGCTAACGGTAACACCTGATCTAGACTGTTTTGTGACTTGAATGAAGCTGTGGGCCAGCTTTTTGTAAACATCTCTAAAGGGATTCAAATTGCATCAGAACTCTTCAATTAGCAGCACCAGGAAGACTGAATATCCCTTTGAATGCACCATGAATACCTGGGAAGACTAAGCAAACATTTTAACAGTATGTATGTCAACTTCTGTTCAATAGCTATATGACAAAAATTTTAAGCCCCTGCTGATGGTCCAAGTATTTCAAAAATATTCAATACAACAGAAAATTTGGACAGATTCTATCCATTTTGCTGTTTTGAACGTTAACCTGTGGTGGGCTGTGCGCCTGATGTTGGCTTATATTGTCAGAGATTAATGGTTGTCTGTGTACTTGCCAAACAGTCTTTTTATGAAGGAAAGTTACAGTATTAATTTTTGAAGAGGTCCTTTTTTTTATTCTGCAGTTTTGAGTTATATTCTTGTTCTACAAGTGATTTTTGGACTTAAATTTAAACTCATGAATTGTTATACCAATCAGTACAGTAAAAGTAATTTTTTTAGATGATTCTATATAACTTCCTATCACAAGATAGTATAGGTACCTGGATTTATGTACTAAAATTAAGGATGAAGTAGATCTCTTAAAATCATGGCCATAATTGTTGTTTTTTCCCCTAAGTGACCGACCTCAAATCTTTAGAATTAAAACACATTTATCTCAGGGAATTTGTACTACTTGGAAACACTTAACTGTAATGCAACATGTTTTGGGAATGTTATAGTATGAGCTACCTTTATAACATAGGTTAAATACTCCTGCTAGGATGTATTTTCAAAGGAGAACATAATTGTAGCTTAGAATGAATTAAATGGTGGTTTCTATCATTCATAATACATATATAGATTTTGCATTTCTCAGTGCAATCAGTGATTTATACTCAGATTTGATTTTACTCTAAAGAAGTTTTTTCAAGGGAAGGCATAACTTAGAATGTCAGTACTAGAATAAAGTTTTGTAGGTTTCTTTTTAAGTGAATGTGGCCAGGGTAGTTCTCAGGTTGTGCTAGAGCAGCACTTTGTTACATGGAAGACAGGTTTTATAAGCAACTTTGTGTCCAGCTAGTCAGTATAAGCAGGCAAGAGTGTTGATTACTAAATTTCAGTAGCCATTTTTAATACATTGGCCCCAGAAACTGTCCTGGGACTTTTCACTATACTGGTAATGAGTGAAAACAGCAATAATAAGTCATTACAGCAAGGGCAATTTGAGGGTAAAGAGTTTGGAGGGAGTAAACATAAAAAGAAAAAAATCATTGTAATGAAACTATAGACATTGTGCTCTTATCTGTGGGAGAAGAGAGATTTGGTGGAGGGAAGCTTTCTGATTTGAAAATTAGTAAGGTGTGTCTTTTTGTTTCTTTGTTTTGTTTTGTTTTGTTTTGTTTTTAAAGATAGCACTTGAATAGAAGGGAAACTCCATGGCAGGTAGGCAACTGCCACAATATGCATTGAAGACAAACTTATAAAGATGTGGGTATGCAGCAGGAGTCTCAGTAAACAAGGCAAATGGCTTCTGTTAGGAAGGGAAGGGACTCAAAAACTGATCCAAATGGCTCCAGTGGATAAGTGTGGGTGGGTGGCTTTTGCCAGTGTGAATTCTTAGAGAATGTCCTTTCCTTAAAACAGAAGTAACTTTTATAATTAGAGTACATAGGGCATGATGTGGACTTATTAGTCTGGTAGATAAAAATTAAAAACCACTCAGGTAAGAACACTTACATGGCAGTTTTCAAGCATGAAAATTGTTTTCTGAAAGTATCATTTTTCTCTTTATAGAAGGCTACTAATTGGATTTTGGTAGTTCTTACCTTAAGAGAACTTGAATTATTTTGGGGAAAGTGGGTTCATTAGAATATATCTTTCGTATCCACATTCAGAACTCAGCAACTTGGAGTCCAATTTTCAGTGTTTTAACTACCTCAGTAATATTATGAATGTAAGATACTGGGATAGAGATCCCAACTTGAAACAACAACTGGTGCCTATGGTAATTTAATGTATTGTCAAATGCTTTTATTGATTGGTTTAAATGTCATTCTTGTTATAGAATATGCCTTTTTAAAATGCTTATAACACTTTCCCAGTTTATATTTAAAAAAGCTAAAGAACACTGGATTACTTTGGGAAGGGGTAGAATAAAATAATTGGTTATTATTGCTGCATACCCAGGGTGGGGTAGTATGGGGTTGTTGGAGAACCAGAACTATTTTTAAATCATTAGATTTCAGTATGAATTCAAGTCACAACTGCTAGCTTTTTGGGAGATGTGGGTGGGGGGAGTTATGTGGGTTTCATTTTGTTTAACTTATTGATTAGTCAGTCTTTAAAGTAGGTCTTTTTTTTTTTTTTGAGATTACTGGACCATCATTAAAGTGTACTGTGAAGAGATTAATGATGTGTATAAAGGGCTTTACCAAAGTCCACTAAATAAACACTACTCAAATACAGACTGCAAACCAAAATGTATCTGTTATAACATTAAATGCAAATGGTGAGTATGGTGCTAAAGTCTACACCAGTGGAGTTAGATGAGTGCTATGCACTTAATTTTAAAATAAAACTAGTTTTCAATAAAATGGCTTTGGTGTTTTGTTTTTTAAATATAAATTTGATATATACTTGCATCTTCATTGAACCATGTCATCATATAAGTCAGACTTGAAATCATGATTATACTTGCTAAGAGGGATCTAGATGTAGAATATAACTGTAGTGGTGGGAAGTATTTGTCCATTCATTATGTATTCCACACTGAGCATCAAAGCTCACAAAAGTATATTGAATGCAGCGTTGGGCCTTTTGAGCTTCAAATTAGTTGTTTGTATGTTAGCATTGTCTAATTAAACAATGCAAGCTTCAGAAAATTAAAATCTAGTTCAAAGAAAATAGTCAGGAGTGTGAGAGGGAACAGGGTCAACAGTGAGTGATAATGGTCTGTTCACCTAAGTATTAAGTATTATTTGCTACTAACTCAACTTAAAAGTTAGATATAATTTGTTCTGAAGAGTAAATTTTAACCGGTTTATGTGTGTGGGTTAGGAATTCACACTCCTAGAAAGCATTTTTTTAATTACTCTTGTGTATTATCAGTTGCTCTGGCACAGTGGCAGGGTTTAGTCACAGCCCTTAAGAGAATTAGTTAGTACACAGTGATCTTTGAGGCTGAATTTAAGAAACAGAGCAATAAGCATTCCAAATCAGGACGGGTAGCTTTACTTTGAGGTGATTCTGATTCCCATGAGACATGTTTTTAATCATCATCCACTGTCCTTCTAAAGTACATGATAAAAGATTTACCTCCCTAACCATAAGCAGCTTATACTTAGGTTGATATGACTAGCACATTTGAAACAATGAGAATGGTATAGTCTAGAACTCAGTTTAATATTATCTTGATTTTAGGATCACTATCTTGTAAAATGGTAGTATCATTTTGCCTTCCCACAAGCATTGAAAGTTCCTGTTGCTCTACATCCTCACTAGCCTTTGGTGGTGTCAGTGTTCCAGATTTTGGCCAAATAGGTGTGTAGTGGTATCTCATTAAAAAAATTCCTTAGATTAAAAAAAGTGGTCACGCTGGCATGGCTCATTGTTTGAACATTGACCTATGAGGGTTCAGTAAACAGGAGGGTCAGGGCAAATGCCTGGGTGTGGGCTCAACCCCTAATGGGGGGTGTGCATGAGGCAGCCAATCAATGATTCTCATCATTGATGTTTCTATCACTTCTACTCTGAAAGCAATAAAAATATATTTTTAAAAAACGTGACAAGTATAGTCATTTGAAAGAAATCATCAAGACCAGACTGCCTTCCTATGGGAAAGATTCCTGCTGCTACTCTACCCCACTGCCACCGATGTGTTTTTAAGACTATTTGTTTAGAGCAGTTTTGGGTTCACAGCAAAATTGAGAGGAAAGTAGAGATTTCTCAGGTACCGCCTGCACCAACACATGCACAGCCTCCTCCATTTTCAGCATCCCCCAACAGGGTGGTACATTTACTACAATTGATGCAGCTACTTTCACTCATCATAATCACCCAAAGCCCATAGTTTTCATTATGATTCAGTCTTGGTGGTATACATTCTTTGGGTATTCATCATGGTTACATACAAGTATTTTAACTACTAAAACCCCTCTGTACCCTACCAATTCATCCTTCCCATGCTGTCCCCCAACCCTTGGCAAAACACTGATCTTTTAGTCTCAATGATTTTGCCTTTTCTAGAATGTCATACAGTCGGGATCATCTAATCTAATAGAGTAATATGCAAATTAACCCTCTATTACACCCATAAGCCACACCCACCAACCAATCAGTAACAAATATGCAAATTAACTCAGCTAAAATGGCGGCGGCCACAGAGTTGGAATTGCCCTGGGCAATGGAGGAAGCCAGGGCACTGCAGGCCCTGAGCTCTACTCAAGTCTACAAAGTTTCAATTATAGAAGATAAACCCCCGATACCTACCAGGCTGGGACCTTGGGTTGCCAGGGGCAACCCAGGCTTCGAGCAGGGGGACCAAGGCAACAAAGTTTCAATTATGGAAGTTAAATAAATCTCAGGTGCTTCCAGCCAAGCACCCCAGTAGGGACCCAAACCCTGAAGGGACTGTGGGCAGCCTGAAAACAGCCCTCAGCCCCTCACCCAGGCTGGCCACACCCCCATGGGGTGAAGGTCCCCACTGGGGGGTTTGGCAAGCCTGCAAACAGCCATCAGTCCCTCACCCAAGCTGGCCAGGCAAGCCAGCAGGTGGACATCCCCCGAGGAGTCCCAGACTGTGAGAGGGCACAGGCCAGGCTGAGGGATGCCCCCCCCCCCGAGTGCACAAATTGTGCACTGGGCCTCTAGTATAGTATAAAGGCTTTCCAGATTTTTTTCCCCACTTAGTAATGTGCATTTACTAGTAAGGTTCCTTCATGTCTTTTCATGGTTTGATAGATCCTTTCATTCAGTGTATCACACCTCCTGAAGGCCATCTTGGTTGCCTCCGAGTTTCTGTGATAATGAATATAGCTGCTATATACACCTGTGTGCAAGTTTTACTATGGGCATGAGTTTTAGCTCCTTTGGGTAAATGCTAAGAATCACAGGGTTAGAGTATGTTTCGTTTTATAAAAAACTCAAAACTATCTTATGAAGTGGTAGTATCATTTTGCCTCCCCACAAACATTGAGAGTTGCTATTGTTCTACTAGTACATCGTCACCAGTCTTTGGTGTTGTCAGTGTTCCAGATTTTGGCCAAATACTAGTAGATGTGTGGTGGCTTATCATTTTAATTTGCATTTCCTAAATGACGATGTGGAACAACTTTTCATATGCTTATTTTCTATCTGAATATCTTTGGTGGGTTGTGAGTTAAGGTCTTTAGCTCATTTTAAAAATCAGGTTGTTTTCTTACTGATTTTTAAGAGTTTTTTATGTATTTTGGATAACAACCCTTTATTAAATGCTCCTTTTGCAAATATTTTCTCCCATTTTGTGGCTTGTCTTATTCTCTTGATGTTGTCTTTTGCAGAACAAAGTTTCTGATTTTAATGAAGTCCAGCTTATCAATCATTACATATACATGGGAATTACAGATACTAAAAGTTTGACTAAATAGAGAATTGAGGGTATTATACAATCAGGGCATTACCAAGGTAACTATTGGAATAAAAGTTAAACCGTTATAATTATTAAAAGAAATACAGCAAACAAATCAAGCAATCTATGTAATCTAAACTAATAAAAGCAAAATAGTAAAATTAACCGTTTCTCTGAGACAGGGTAAGCCACGCCCACCAGCCAATCAGAGTGGCTGTATGCAAATTAGCCCAGGCAAGATGGCGGCCAGGAGCCTCGGAGAGAGCAGCGGGTGAATCATGGAAACCAGCGGGCAGCAGAGTGGGCTGGGCAGGTGGTGGCTGATGCCTTGCAGGGTCCAGGCGGAAAGGCCCCACACCCCAGCGCTGTGAGCTCCGCTTGGGCTCAGAGCCGCTGGGGAAGGAGGCGCGGAGGACTTGGCCTGCGGGGCAGAAAGGCCCCACACCCCAGCGGCTCTGAATTCCATTTCGGCTCAGAGCCGCTGAGCTCAGAGCCGCTGGGGAAGGAGGCGCGGAGGACTTGGCCTGCGGGGCGGAAAGGCCCCACACTCCAGCGGCTCTGAGCTCCATTTCGGCTCAGAGCTGCTGGGGAAGGAGGCGCGGAGGACTTGGCCTGCGGGGCGGAAAGGCCCCACACTCCAGCGGTTCTGAGCTCCATTTCGGCTGAGCCGCTGAGCTCAGAGCCGCTAGGGAAGGAGGCGCAGAGGACTTGGCCTGCGGGGCAGAAAGGCCCCACACCCCAGCGGTTCTGAGCTCCGCTTTGGCTAAGAGCCGCTGGGGATCAGAGCCGCTGGGGAAGGAGGCACACGTGGGGACTTGGCCTGCGGGGTAGAAAGGCCCCCCTCTCCCTGCCACTTGGCTGGTGCTGCTCCTGCTTGGGAAGGAGGCGCCAGGGACCCGGCCTAGGGGGGAGGACAGTTGTGAGGGACCCAGGCCTGAAGGGGAGGATAGTTGGGGGGGACCAGGCTTACCTGGGTGGAAAGTTGGGGTGACCAGCCTGGCAGAGGAGGGCTGTTGGTGGCAATCCAGGCCTGCAGGGGAGGCCAGTTGGGGGGTACCCAGGCCTGTAGGTGAGGGCAGTTGGAATGGACCCAGGCCTACAGGGGAGGGCAGCTGTGTGTGGGGGGGCGGGGGGACCCAGGCCTGCAGAGGAAAGCAGTTGTG
>PVJC01019966.1:0-29667 GCA_004026665.1 Murina feae | reverse complement strand
CCTGTCGTTTTCTTTCCTCCATTTCTGTCATTTGTGACCTGTTTCTTTGTCTCCGCATTTTGGCTGCTTCCCTTTTTTAGTTAGGCGATCACTGAGAGGAATTAACCTCTAAGCCACTTGGTTATGAGAGTCAGCTGTGTCTACAGTGGGAGAACTTCTGTGCTGGAGACACCCTTATGGGGCAAGAGTTGTTTCAGTGAGGCTTTTGTGCTCACTGCATCTGCCCCGAGTGTGTTCCTTGTGGATCTGAGTTTTATTTAGGATGGTCCCACTCTGGCCACTGGGTGAGGGCTGGCTCCTGTATCTTTAAGGAGGTGTTGAGTTAGCCTTTGCCTTAGGCTACTCAGCCTTTTATATGCAAAAGCCTCTGACAGCAGCTTGGGAGGGGCAGGGCCTCGGGGAGTTTGTAGGGCAGGGTGGAGCAAGTGGCTATGGCTGCTTCTCAGCCCTGCGCTAAGAGACACTGGGTCTCTTTGTCACGCGGTAATTGCTGCAAGCAACGCTGAGAGAAACCAGCTTTGGATTTCCTCCCAGTGCCAGTCAGTTCCCCTTCTCCGGGTGTGCGTGCGTCTGGGTCCTCAGAAACTCGCCTGGAACTGGAGTTCAGAGCTGCCGGGAGCTTGTGGTACCCTCCGGTTTGAAATAGAACCGCGTCCTCCGGCGCCAGCCCTCTCCCCGAGCCCCGTGCGTGCGCCTCCGTACCTCTGTACTTTGCTTCCACCTCTCCTCTGAGTCTCAGACTCTTTCTAGTTGTAGAATTTTCACTCAGCCAGCCTTCCTGTGGGTGTGAGTGGTGTCCGTGTTTTCTTTTCGTGAATATTATGAAATAGTTGTTCACGGCTGCATTTACGGTATTTACCTTATTCCGCCATCTTGGATTCTCCTCAGATTCTCTCTTTGTCTTTTGCCCTTGACATTTTAATTTATGATGTGTCTTGGTGTGGTCCTCCTTGGATTCCTTTTGTTTGGGATCCTCTGCGCTTCCTGGACTTGTAGTCCACTTCTTTCACCAGGTAGGGGAAGTTTTCTGTCATTATTTCTTTGAATAGGTTTTCAATCTCTTGTTCTCTTTCTTCTTCTGGTACCCCTATAATTCTGATGTTGATATGCTTAAAGTTGTCCCAGATGCTCCTTACACTATCTTCACACTTCTGGATTCTTTTTTCTTTTTTCTCTTCCAGTTGGTTGCTTTTTGCTTTTTCATGTTTCAAATTTTTGACTTGATTATTGCAAACCTCTAATCTGTTGTTGGATCTCTGTATAATATTACTAAGTTTATCGGCGGATTCTAGAAAATTCTTGAAAAACCTTAAAACCATAGTTCTGAACTCTATATCCAGAAGTTTGCTTTCCTCTATTTCTGTCATTTGTGACCTGTTTCTTTGCCTCCGCATTTTGGCTGCTTCCCTGCGTTGATAGAGTGGCTTTCTGTGCTATGTGTCCTATAGGGCCCAGTGATTCAGCCTCCCCAATCACCTGGGGTGGACACTCTTGTTGTACCCCTTTGAAGGCTGGGTGCACAGTCTTGTTGTAGTTATCACTGAGAGGTATCACTGGGAGGAAATGACCTCTAGGCCTTTCTCCTCATTGTTTGGGGTTTGGAACTTTTGGAGTTCTGTCCTAGCTGTAGTCCCTTAGGTTATGCTGCAGGCAGGGAGGTGCACAGCTTGGGTGGGGTTGTAAGTTGGGTGGGACGGGGTCTCAGAATCACCGGGGCAGAGCAACCCGCAATGGCTGCCCCTCTGCCGGTCTCCGCAGCTTCTCCGGGATTTGGCACCTCCACGCCCTGGCGTTTGCATGCCCTTGAGTCCCCAAATTTCAGCATCAGTGATCACTGCAAATACCTCTGCTAGAACTCCACTTGTCTTCCGCCCTGTTGCCCGACAGCCCGCATCGCATTCAGTGCAACCCCCGAGTTTATAATCTCCTTCCAACCCACGGGCCTAGGTGCTGCCGCCACCCCCTTTCGCCTGCGCTGCCTCTGTTTCTCGTGCATCCATACCTCTCAGTTTTGGCGCCGGGAACTTCTATTCAGCCTCAATGCACTCCTTCTCTTGCCTTCTAGTTGTAAAGCTTCCCCTCCCTTGGTTCTGTAGGATGGTCGTTTATCTGTATAGTTGTATTTTTATAAGGTAGTTGTGGGAGACTGTGCATTTACGTATATACATCTTGGTTCTCGATAATGATACTATTAAAATTTTTTCTCCATCTTTCTTGCATATATCAGCCTTTTGTTAATTCTTTTGGTCTCTAAGGCATATAAACTAATATTTATCAAAAGTTTGAGGTCTTTTCTAGCTACGTTCCCCCCGCCCCAGTATATACTAGTATAGCTAGCTATAGCTTGAATTAGTATTCTGTAAAGTCCTGCTATTTACATAACCACTCGCATCTCCCTCTTTCCCCAATGTTAACAGCATAGAGAGGAATACTCTGCATTTTTCTGACTTCATAGAAATCTTTTGAAATATTTCTACAGTATATTTTTTACCAGCTGGGCTTTTACTGCCCACTTTAAAAAATACTAGCTAGCCCAATTGGTGTGGCTTAATGGTTGAGTATAGACCTGTGAATCAGGAGGTCATGGTTCAATTCCAGGTCAGGGCACATACTTGGGTTGTGGGCTCAATCCCCAGTTGGGGGCGTGCAGGAAGCAGACTATAAGTGAGTCTCTCTCATCACTGATGTTTTACCTCTCCCTCTCTCTTCCTCTATGAAGTCAATAAAAATATATTTAAAAAAATGCCAGCTAATGCTAATTTTTGAGATAGTTAGTACCATTGAGATAGTTAATACCATTATTATTCACATTTTATAGTTAACAACTCTGGGAGGAGAAATAATTAGTCTATGAGCCTATGGCTAATGTATATAGGTCAGCTCATGAGACCCAATGTTATTTGTAACATGTAAAGTACATTTGTTAGGTATTTCTGCTAATTTTGGTACCTTTCAGGAGTGAAAATTACAAGCTTGGTGTTTAGATTTTTTTTTGTTTGTTTGTTTGTTTTTAGATGGTTTTTTAAATTTAGTGGATAACTATTTTTTAAACTTGGTTAGTAGTTATTGTGGGCCTTTCCTACAGTCCCATTGACAGGTTTTATTGCTCGATCTCTCACAGACCCAGATTTTAATTGTTTAAAAATTGATTATATAATGTGTCATCTTATTTCTGTGTAAATTGCGTTTGTGTTGTCATTTTGAAAAACTCTTACAGTATGAACAAAAATGAACAGCTATGTATTTTTCCATTTTTTAGGACCATCTGAATCTGATAATTTTTCTCATAACCTGAGAGGAGTAATCCCACGAAGTTTTGAATATTTGTTTTCCTTAATTGATCGTGAAAAAGATAAGGTAAAACACTGTACTAATAAAGCAATTCTATTTTGAGAAGTTAGCTACTAGTCATGATACATGGAGGTAGTTGTATTTCACAGTTTGTGCAGGTAGTGTGGTATTAAAAATACTGATTCTTAAGATAAAATTAAAGATTCTGAGTTTTTTATTTTTTTTTGTTTCAAAAGTTTTATTTAAAAAATATATATTTTTTATTGATTTTTTTTACAGAGAGGAAGGGAGGAGAGGGATAGAGAATTATAAGCATTCCTTCACACTCCTTACTGGGGATGTGCCCGCAACCAAGGTACATGCCCTTGACTGGAATCGAATCTGGGACCCTTCAGTCTGCAGGTCAGCGCTCTATCCACTGAGCCAAACCGGTCAGGGCTATTTTCAGAAGTTTTTACTTTGTGAAAATATGCATCATCCATGGACCCAGATTGCTGGTTTAAACGAAGGAAGAATGTAGTGCTTCTTAGGCTTTTAGATTTTGAAAGAGGAAGTGTAAAGAAAGTCTGAACTGAGGAAACTGAGGTTCACTAAGCTCTATCTCTTACCTGCTCCTAGGCTCACAGTTGCTTGCAGGTGTTCTAGATCCTCATGACATCCCATAGCGACAGGCCCTTCGTTACTTCCATTGCAGCACATGTGCTCTCCTGTGGTTTGGCTCCATCATCCTGGGATGTGGGCTTCCCTCCTCCATTGGCTCCCAGGTTGGGCCATTCTCACAATGTGTTCCTTAGCTTGGTGATTTCCAGGCTTAACAGCCATTAGTGTTCTATGTTTTAAGGAGTTGGATATGTAACATTAGTTTGCCATTTATTCCTTTGCAGAAACTGTCCCTAGCCACGGCAGTTAGACACACACATTGCATGTCAGCAAAGTGTTTAGTGCCATGTATTTCTGTGGTTGAAAATTTTATAGAGAGGTTTTTGTCTTTTAAAGTAAATAACACTTGCTTCAAATAAAACTTTGTGAGGAAGTCCAATATATAAGACAGGTAAAAATGAAATTGCCGCCCTAGCCATTTTGGCTCAGTGAGTAGAGTGTTGGACTGCAGACTGAAGGGTCCTGGTTCCATTCCAGCTAAGGGCACATGGCTGGGTTCTGGGCTCGATCCCCAGTGTGGGGCATACAGGAGGCAGCTAGTCAATGATTCTCTCTCATCATTGATGTTGCTATCTCTCCCTCTCCCTTCCTCTCTGAAATCAATAAAAATATATTTTAAAAAAATGAAATTGCCCAACTGCACTGCTCAATTCCCATCTCCCTGTCCTGATTCTCAGCACCTCTGGAAGGGCTTCTAGGACCACAGCGATGCTGCTGTAAAATAAGTGATATGTTGAAACTACTTACCTAAGTTTTTTTAAGCTGATTCTTGGGTATCTTTTATGGTGTAAAGGATATGATTGTAGAAATTTTACACTTGTGAAGCAAGTGAAAGATTAATGCTCATGTAAGATATGGATGAATGCATAAAAATAATATATCTAAACCATGCTCCTCTTTACAGGCTGGAGCTGGGAAGAGTTTCCTTTGTAAGTGTTCCTTTATTGAAATCTATAACGAGCAGATCTATGACCTACTGGACTCTGCATCGGCTGGACTGTACTTAAGGGAACACATCAAGAAGGGCGTCTTTGTTGTTGGCGCAGTGGAGCAGGTGGTGACCTCAGCAGCTGGAGCCTATCAGGTATCCAGCCTTGAACTTTGTGATCCTTTGACACCATCGCATGCTGTGAAATGTACCTTGATCTCAACAAAAGCAAGAATTGAGCTACTCAAAATATTTTGATGAGGCATAACAGAATGTCCACGAGAGGAAAAGAAAACAATATGACAGTGTTTTATACTCCCCTTAGTTAAAATAGAACTTAGCGACTTTTGATTTTGCACTATTTTAGTGCTATTCATTCTAACCAGGCACTCCTAAAACCATACCGAATGCCCCGGGGACATTTCATAGAATCTGTATTTCTTTAGTGGTTTCTCCTGGGAGTTGCTCCTTTAAGGAGCTACCAGGATCTATGCTCTCTAAATCAGCTATACTGAGAATTAACAGGATCCCCAAGTGATTAGTATGCGTATTACAGATTGAGATGTTCTGCCTTATGGGGTAAGACCCATAATCCCATTTTATAAATAGGGGATTGAGTTGTGACAAGGTTGGACTAGCCCTATGCCACACAACTAGTGAGTAATAGAACCAAGGATTGACCTCATGTTCATCTGATTCTAGAGTCTCAGACTGAACCTTCATGTCCTCCTTGCCATAGGGAATAGGAAGAGAGAACAAATACTTGGTGGACCCAACGAGCTGACAAAACTGCATGAAGGTCAATTTGAGGTTCATCTCGTCCAGCTTTCTCATAGTCTAGGGCAGCGGTTCTCCATCTGTGGGTCACAACCCCTTTGGCAGTCGAATGACCCTTTCACAGGGGTCGCCTAAGACCATCCTGCATATCAGATATTTACATTACGATTCATGACAGTAGCAACATTACAGTTATGAAGTAGCAACGAAAATAATTTTATGGTTGGGTCACAACATAAGGAACTGTATTTAAGGGGCCAGAAGGTTGAGAACCGCTAGTCCAGGGAAAGGACGGCTTCAGAAGGATTTTGTGATTTGCATTCAGTTAATGCAAATAGAGAATGGCAAAACCAGTTCTAGATCCTGTGCCTCTAATTCCATTTGTTCTCTTTCCATAACACACAGGGGACAAAAAGGAAAATACCTTGCATATATTTCTTGATGGACCAGTATTTTTTTTCTCACTACTTTTTATTTTCTATTGTTGTTAGTAACTGTTGTGACCACTTGGAAGTTGTGATGATCCGTTTCCTTTTCCCAGGTGTTGTCTGGAGGCTGGAGAAACAGGCGTGTGGCCTCAACATCAATGAATAGAGAATCCTCGAGGTCTCATGCAGTCTTTACGATTACAGTAGAGTCAATGGAGAAAAGCAATGAGACTGTAAATATACGAACTTCCCTGCTCAATATGGTGGATTTAGCAGGATCTGAAAGACAAAGAGACACCCATGCAGAAGGGATGAGGTTGAAGGTAAGAATGGAATTAATGGTTTTCAGTTGAACTTGTGTGTGAATTCTTATAGAAATCAATACCTAGCTGAGTGTTGTGAGGGCTACAAAGGAATAAGAAGTTGTGAAAGATATAGACATTTTTGTTGTAGGACAGTAAACATATGTGGGACGGATTTGTCAGCAGCAACAGTATTTGAATTTATCCAGGAGAGATTATGTAGTATAAGTGGCCGCAGGGGTCAGAGGAAGCAGGGTGTGACATGGACTGCTTAGAGGACGCATGGGAAGTAGCTCATGAGTTATGTTCTCAGAGGGGTCAGGATCTGGACAGGAAGAAAGGAACAGGATACATGCCACACTGGGGGACATTTTAAAGGTTATTGTGGACTGTGGACACGAAGTGATTTGGCATTTCAGCAGAAGTCACTGGATGGATTGGCGGTTTAGGATGAGTACCTGGCCAACTTTACTCTCAGCTCTCCAAACACAGAAAAATTTTGAGTGATTTCATGCAGAAAGCTGTTCTATAAAAGTGTTCCGGAACTGCCAAATTCATAAGGAGAAAGAGGAGCTATGCTGTTCATAATTCAGGGGTTCAGGACCTAGGCGTAGGCCAAGTATTTAGCCTTCCCTGTAGATTAATTTAAAACCATTACAGTGATAAGGTGGCATGGATTGTTTTTCCTTCACTGATTTTTGTGTTTGAATTTTTGTGTTGGAATACCGTGTGTCAAATAGGTAAAGGTTAGCGGATAGTTTAGGACATCTTTTTGCTGAAAAGTTAAGTTATCCTTAATGTTCCTGACTTGCCTTTCCATTCAAAATTGTCACCCTGCTAGGTATATTTTAATTCATAATACTAAGAAGAAACTAATGCATCTAAACTTCTCTCCTTTTCCCTGGTGCCTTAGGAAGCTGGTAACATAAATCGATCATTGAGCTGCCTGGGCAAAGTGATCACAGCCCTTGTGGATGTGGGAATTGGAAAACAGAGACATATTTGCTACAGAGACTCCAAGCTCACCTTCTTACTCCGGGTAAGCACTTCATTGGGCTCCTGGGCGCTCCTTTTGGTTATGCCCACTACGGCTGGTAGTTGGATATTTTCGCAGCCTTGGTGGTAAGAGTGTACATTTTCTTTGCTTAAAAAAGATCTTAATGTTTCTCCCCTGAAAATGTGTACGTTCATGTCTTTAAACAGGATTCCCTTGGAGGTAATGCCAAGACAGCCATCATCGCAAACGTTCATCCAGGATCCAGGTGTTTTGGGGAAACCCTATCAACGCTGAATTTTGCTCAGAGGGCCAAGCTGATTAAAAATAAGGTAAAATGCTGAGTGCAGTGAGGGAAATTAGAAATTTTGTATCTTTTTATGTCACTGTGAAAGCTTAACTCTAAGCAAGATTTCTACTTCATCCTTCTTAGCCTTCTGTACTGCTCATGTAATTTGAGATCTAGATTGGGTCTTATGGTTGTTATTGTTTGCCTAGTTTATTAAGGGACGGCAACGTTTTACCTTTGTAATTAGGATTGGAGACTGAATTTATGTACCTTAAACCCTGCTAGCAGAGCTGCGTGTATTGGTGGGTGGTGATAGTGATTCACCCTGAAAATAATTTGATGATGTTGACAAACCTTGTTTTTCACTTTGCCTATAACTGCAAGGATTCTCCATTTTTTCTTTTATACAAGAAGTTCCCTTCATATTTATGTACACCAGTGGTCAGAACCTCCTGTAAAGGACCAGGTGGTAAACATTTAGTCTTCCTGGACTGTGTGGTCTCTGTCCCAACTACTGACTCTGCCTTGGTTAGAGAAAGCAGCCATAGATAGTATGTCAGCACATGGGCTGGGTCAGTACAACTTTCCACAACAGGCAGACTGCATGTGGCCCTAGTCTTGGGGCAGACTGTCAAAAGATCAAGGCTTCCCTGCTCAGTTGGAGGTGGGAGGCCTCTCTGGTCCCAAAGGAAAGAATTGTAGTGCTTGAAGTTGGCACATTAATTTCTTCTGTCTTTCAAAGGAGAAATTGATTGTTCTTATCCCCAAAGAAGACTCCCTGAGTATCTTATCATGGTAAGAATGTTGCCTCTTTCCCTGGGTAAGTCAGGAGAGTGCAGTCATTCATTCATTCATTTTATTGGATTATGACCCCCTTGTGGGGTATCTGTTAATATGAGGAGAAAAAGTCATTAGAGCTTCCTGACCCTAGAACCTCTTGGGACTTACTAGAAGTTTTAAGAGAGTAGAGAACCACAGGAGTAATTAGAATTATGAAGTCACTGATGTAACAATGATGTCAGAATATGCAGGAGTGCCTTATATAATGAGCTGGCCTTAAGAATCAGAAGCAACTAAGAATGGCTTCTTAACACATGGAACAACAAAACCAGGAGCCTTACTGTAGTCACTCTCAATGGTAAGGCGCTGCAGAGCAGTGGCTGGGACATTTGGGACTGGTTGAAGGGTGAGTTAGTCAAATCTTTTCTCTGGGCCTTTCCCTAACTGGAGAACTGGGTATTTCACAATTGGATCCCTTTTATCTGGTTGGTACTCAACTGTTGGTTCATGTCATCACCCTGTAGGCTTTTTCAACTTCTTAAATGTCGTCTCTAAGACATTTTCTTTAAGAGAATTTCTTAAAGATTTATTTCTTTAAAAGAGCATTAAGTATGGTAGTAAAACAGAAATGGAGCTGTAACACTAATCCTTTTTAGGAGGCGCTTGTTAGGAAATATAGGGTTGGATTCCTTTGGCGAGAGTGGTTTCTGCCAAGCTGATGGTGCTCAGGCCAGCCCTGCAGTCATCACCCCTATAGCATGCCATGACAGGGGGATGATTACAGTCATCACAGAGTTTGGGACGGAGCCGTCAGTCCCAGGTCTCAGGATGAAGGCAATGTGAGATGAACATACCCAGATCCCAGGTTGACCCAGCCCAATGGGGCCCAGGGCTAGTCAGCAGAACCGAGACCTAAGTGGGAGCAGAAGGAAGGAGTAGGGAGGAGGGAAGAGGCTCTGCTGTAGGTCCGAACACAGGGAGAGGAAGCTTCCTCCCAGTACAGCATACCACTCCATGTGGCCTTTCAACTGTGTGTGAGGCACAATCACTCCAAATCATACAAATATAAAAACAAGACTATATAACTCCCAAAACGTTCTTTTATTTATTGATTTTAGAGGGGGAGAGAGAAACACTGACTTGTTTTTTATTTATGCTTTCATTGGTTGATTCTGAAATGTGCCCTGAAGGAGCATCAAACCCACAACCTTGCTGTATCCGGAAAACACTAACCAACTGAGCTAC
Organism: Murina feae; assembly: GCA_004026665.1. Taxonomy (NCBI): domain Eukaryota; kingdom Metazoa; phylum Chordata; class Mammalia; order Chiroptera; family Vespertilionidae; genus Murina; species Murina feae. The sequence goes on along the minus strand of PVJC01019966.1, from coordinate 19,973 downwards.
CTGGCCAGGGCCACAAAATGTTCTTTTAATGCTTTCAAAAAATTCTCCAACAGGCAGTGGTAAATGAGGACACCCAAGGCAATGTGAGCCAGCTCCAAGCTGAAGTGAAGAGGCTCAAAGAACAGCTGGCCCAGCTCACTGTCGGGCAGATACTACCAGAAAGCTTTCTGACCAGAGGTAAGGTGGGCAGTGTTCTTTATCCTGAGGAAGGAAGACCGTGTGTGGACATTAGTGTTGGAACCTCCCCATGACAGGCACAACACAGTAAGGCTTCCCAAAATTTTCCACAGTCTGTTTACTTCACCTACATAGGAACATGGTACTTTGTCTGTAACCGGAGACTGATTCCATAGGTACTGAGTTCTGTGAGATATGTGGGAAGGGGGAGTAGAAGTAATTTTGAATATTAAAGCTGCTAAAAAGACACTAATAAATTTCATTTTGATCCACTTCTAAGATTCGGTTAAATCATATGTTATCTATATACTAGTATGTTTCTTAAATTGAGTGAGAGAGGCTTTTCTTCAAGGAATAGCTACTATGTGGACTGGGTTAATTTAAAATCCATGATCTGTTGATAATAGTTTGATTCTTTTAGATTAATTGAGACCAGGCAGTCAAAGGCCATTTTAGCTCATCTCTTGGTCTTAAAATGTGAGAGATCAACATTTTCCCCCTTTTCCTTTCTTACTGGATCAACTACAGAGAAAGATGAGACTGATTACATCAAGTGTTTCAGAGAGGCGATGTTGTTCTTGAAGAAGTCTGAGGAGGAGAAGAAGGTAGGAAACTGAATTGGTATAAAGAAAGGGGGTGCAAGACACTTGAGGCTTTACTCTGTGGTTTCTGACTGGAGTAAATGCCGACAGAAAGCTGTGGGAAATCTAATTTTGCCTTTGAGATTAAATGGGAACTTTTAATGTTTGTTGCTTAGTTTGTGAAAATGTAGGGAAGGTGAATGATTTTTCATGTTTAACCAAATTATGAATTTTTTAAGTTCCTGGTAGAAAAAGTTACCCAGTTAGAAGACCTCACCGTCAAAAAAGAGAAATTTATTCAATCCAATAAAATGATTGTGAAATTCCGAGAGGATCAAATAATGCGCCTGGAGAAGCTCCTCAAGGAAGGGCGGGGAAGTTTTCTGCCCGAGGAGCAGGATCGTTTACTGTCGGAACTAAGGGATGAGATTCACACTCTGCGAGAACAAGTGAGTCATGACATTTGCAGTATTTCTAAATGTAAAAGAAGTCCAAGGCAAATAAAAATTTGTCACCACATTCTTGTAATACAGCGGAGGTGTTTTAAATGAATTAACCTGACAGTATGATTGCACAATTCCTGGCCCCTTTATCCCCCATTTTCTAAAATAATAAAACCTGAGGGGAAAAACTCTTGACGTAGCAGGCCAAGTCAGATTCGCCCCAGTGTGCACTGGTGGTTATCTGAAGCAGTGGTCTCTACAGTTCAGCTTTTAACAATTCTTTTGTTTTTTGTTTTCCTTTTGCCTGGGAAGGATGGGTAGGTAATACAGGCACATCTTTAAAAATCAAAGATAATTGGTTTTCAGCTTTGTGTATCTTTCCAGAGGTTGTATGCCTACTCAAACTAATACAGAGATTTTTACTTTTTATTTTTTGTGCAAAATGCAGCTCACCGTACACGCTTTTCTGCACCTTGCCTTTTCACATAGTGTATTTTGGGAGTCACTCAGTCCTGGTCAGTAGTTTCCTTGTTTTTTGCTCTGTGTAATTAATACAAGTAGGCTCCTTTGCATGAAAAGTTTGCCACAATGTACACCCTATGCTTATTTCCTAGGGGCCTGGGTGAAAGTTTCAAGGGTGTAGACCTACACCTGGAACACAGAGTTGTAGGACATGCATGTATTCACCCTGGGATCACAAGTGCCACATTGCTTTCCTTGTGGTTGCAGCAGCCGACCACCAGCAGCTCATAATGGTTTCTAACAGCTTTTCACAGCCACTTGGTCATTAAGGACATGTTTGTACAGATATAAGGCTGTTGTCCTTTTATTTTTTAAAATATATTCTTAATGATTGTAGAGAGAAAGGGAGAAGGGAGGGAGGGAGAGAGAAACATCAATGATGAGAGAATCATTGATTAGCTGCCTCCTACATGCCTCCCACTGGGGACTGAGCCCACAACCCAGGCATGTGCCCTTGACCGGAGTGGAACCCGGGAGTCTTCAATTCGCAGGCCGAAGCTCTATCCACTGAGCCAAACCAGTCAGGGCTAAGTCTACAATCCTCTGTGTCACACAGATAGAGCACCACCCCAGAGTTGCCAAGTATGCTATGGAAAATCACTCCCTCAGGGAGGAGAACAGAAGACTGAGATTATTAGAGTCTGTGAAAAGAGCCCAAGAAGTGGATGCGCAGACCATTGCAAAGCTAGAGAAAGCTCTCCTTCAAGTATTGGGCACAGAGAAAAGAGACAAAAGTAAGAAGTGATTGTTGTATGCATGCCTTGTTGGGGTGGGGGCTGTTGTAAATGGCTTTTATATTGCCTTTAGACCTGGTGCGCTAATTTCTTATATACGTACTTTTTCCTGTATGTTGATCAAAAGTCATTTTCTATACTTTTTTCCTCAAAAATCACAGAGTAGTAAATTATGTAGGCTAGTAGATGTAGCAAGGAACTACCCATTATATATCTTTGGTTTTGTTTTTAATTTATTGATTGATTAGGGAGAGAGAGGGGGAGATAAACATCAATTTATTGTTCTACTTTTTTATGCATTGATTGGTCAGTTCCTATATGTGCCCTGACCAGGGATCAAACCCACAACTTTGGCCTATGGGGATAATGCTCTAACCAATTGAGCTACCCAGCCAGGGCAATAGATATCTTTGTTTTGCCTATAAAAGATTGATTGGATATAATGTTTAATTTTTATGAAATAGAACTCTCCTGTTTTAAGTATTTGAAATGACAAACGTTTAAGCACAACATGAATTAGTATAGAATTGAAATTCTGATTCCGGTCTGTAAGGTGAAAGATGTTGGCATGATCAGACTCATCACAGAATTTTGGTCCTGGTGTCATGGTTGCTGGTCATGCTTGCTAGTGTGTACTCTGTTAGTTATATGTTATTCTCACAAGTTTATTTTTATTTTATTTTTTTAAATTCTTACCCAAGGGTATTTTTCCATTAATTTTAGAGAGAGTGGAAATAAGAGGGAAAGACAGAGAGAAATATTGATGTGAGAGAAACACATTGATGGATTGCCTCCTGCACGCATCCGACCAGGGCCCTGGCCAGGCAGAAGCCTGCAACCAAGGTACATGCTCTTGACTGGAATTGAACCCAGGACCCTTCCGTCCACAGGCTGACGCTCTATCCACTGAGCCAAACTGGCTAGACTATTTTTGTTGTTATTTTTTTATTTTTAAATGTCGTTTAATTGATTTTAGAGAGGAAGGGAGAGGGAGAGATAGAAACATTCTATAAAATAAAAGGGTAAAATGAAAATTGACCCTAATGGCAGAACAACCAGAAGGATCAGTTAGTATGATGCGCACTGACCGCCAGGGGGCAGATGCTCAAAGCAGGAGCTGCTTCCTGGTGGTTTATGTGCTTCTTCAGGGGGAGCACTGCTCAGCCAGAAGCCAGCTCATGGCTGGCCAGTGTAGCAGTGGTGGTGGGAGCCTCTCCCGCCTCTGCAGCAGTGCTAAGGATGTCTGACTAATGACTTAGGTCTGCTCCCCGTGGGAATCGAACCTGGGACCCTTCATTCTATAGGCCAATGCTCTATCCAGTGAGCCAAACCAGCCAGGGCTATTTTTATTTTTTTTAATTAAATATTTTTATTGATTTCAGAGAGGAAGGGAAAGGGAGAGAGAGTTAGAGACATCAATGATGAGAGAATAATTGATCAGCTGCCTCCTACATGCCTCACACTGAGGATTGAGCCCAAAACCCGGGCACATGCCCTAATGGGGAATTGAACTATGACCTCCTGGTTCATAGGTTGATGCTCAACCATTGGGCCATACTGGCTGGGCAGCCACACGTTTTAAAAAAATATGTCTGCTTTTTTAAGTTTTATTTTAGAGAGAGGGGAAGGAAGGGATAGAGAGATAGAAGCATTGATGATGAGAGAGAAACATTGATTGGCTGCCTCCTGCACACCTCCCACTGGGGATCAAGCCCGCTACCCGGGCATGTTTTCTGACCAGGAATAGAACCGGTAACCTCTGGTTCATGGGTCAACACTCAACCACTGAGCCATCCTGGCTGAGCTATTTCCACAAGTTTACTTTTGTGAGCTTTATTTAGCACTAAATCTACCTTACGGGCTTGGCAGCTGTTGGAACTCGTACTCAGGAATTTGGTAGGAAAGTCTGTGGTTGCTCCATTTTTAAAGTGAATATTTTTATGGTCTTTTATCATACCCTATCTCAGTCTTTGTTTCCGTTTAGGTGGAAATTGAGAACGTTTTGATTGTATTCTTCTGCAATCATAAAGAAGTGTGTTTGTTTCCCCCTCAAAATGTCCTTTTCCAAGTCTTCTTCCATTCTGTGAATGACTTCATAAAAGAATAAAATTCTCAGTATTTGGGTTAGGGAGAAACTAAGATTTCAGATGCAAAGTTAGAAATCAGGTTTTCTGTATTATTTCAACTACTTCTCCCTTTAATGTTCTGTATTTTGTTGACCATTTTGATCTCAGTCATATCGTGACTTCGTACCCTTGAAAGATAATAATGATAATTTCTGGACCTCACCATCTTCAAAACAGACACAATTGTCTAGAGAACTGTTACATAATATTTCCCCACTGAAACCCAGTGGGGCGCATCCACATATCCAGTCTTCTATGTAATCCCTGGAAATTAACCTTTTCTTTCTGGTTGGTGATACCAAGTTCTTTCAACTTGCTGCCTTTGCTGTTTGTTTCCTTTCTTAAAATCCATTGACTGTTAACATTAGATGCGAGTACTGATTCCTGCCAGACTCACCAGCGATGTTTCTCCCTCCAGCATTGTTCATGTTGTGCTTCAGTCATTGCTGGCTCTGCTCCGAAGGTGTTGCCCCGTCACATCCTGTAGCTTCTCAGCTTCTCAAAAAAAACTTCTAATACTCTTTGCCACACTGTGTTATATCTTATGTTTCCTGTTGAGTTATAGGCTCTTGTATTTTAGGGTCCACCTTCCAACCCATTTCTCATTTTTTCCTCCTTGTACTTCAAAATGGCTATGTGGCAGAGAACTTAGAAAACATATTCTACTATTTTTGTCTTCCAAAAACCAAGTTGTCTCCTTATTATCAGGTCAGCAAGGATTCTCTCCCAAAGTTGCAAAAGAGCTATGTTCATTAGCAAACTCTGAGAAGCTTAAAGCACACCTCCTGCAAATGCAGACAGAACTAAATAATTCAAAACAAGAGTATGAAGAATTCAAAGAACTTACTAGGTAAAGTATAAATACACATTCGTGCTTACCTATTTTCATGTCTTTTAGTGTTGATTTGTTTTAGGGTTTGACATTGACCATTTAATTGAGCATTTTACTTCAACAATTCTTATATAACAACTAACTTGTTTTGACATGAGGGAAAAGGGCTTGTTTCTAGTTATTTTTACTTTTTTTTTAATTGAGGTGTAATTGACATAAACCTCTAGCTCTTTAATAGTATATTTAATGGACTAGATAATGTGAATGTTTTAATGTTGAGATGAGTGCCTATTGAACTTACATAGTAAAATGTTTATCGTGCCACCACATTTAAATCACTGTTATTTGAATTAAATCTGGATTTTTAAATTTCAGATATGTTAATATTTTTTCTGGATGCTCTTTGCATAAAAAATTCATATTATAACTAAGATTAATCCTGTTATAAAATATAAAGAAATTTTAAAAAAATAACCACATATTAGAACCATCATGGACTGTTTGGGCTTTTTTTTTTACTTTTTTATTTATTTTTTAAAAGATGTTTCTATTGATTTTTAGAGAGAATGGAAGGGAGAGGGAGAGAGAAACACCGATGTGAGAGTGAAACAATATTGATTGGCTGCCTCCTGCATGCCCTCTACTTCCTGGGAATCGAGCCCACAACCTGAAAACCGGGTGTTGAACTAAGAACTTGTCATTGCACAGGATGATGACACCCAGTCAACTGAGCCACTCGGGCCAGGGCTGTTTGGGCTTCTGAATTGGAGCTCTGCCATTTACTAGTTGAACACTTTAAACAGTAATCAGTCTCTGAGCTGTATTTCAACCGATTGGAAAATGAGGGTAATAATCTAAGAATTTCTCTGATTTAAAGAGATAACAATAAAGTTATGTGAGTATAAACTATACAATGTATGACATTACTTATTACCTAAAATATTCATTTTATAATACCTATTAGGAGAAGGCAACTAGAATTAGAATCAGAGCTTCAGTCTTTGCAAAAAGCGAACCTTAATCTCGAAAACCTTTTGGAAGCAACAAAAGCCTGCAAGCGGCAAGAAGTTTCTCAGCTGAATAAAATTCATGCTGAAACCCTGAAGGTAGGTCTTCTGAAGCAGTGCTTCAGCCTGCAATTTCTGCTGTCTCACTTTATTAGTAATGGCATCGGCACAGATTATCTTCAGGTACAGATAGAATCCCTTGCAGGCTGTGAACCCAGTGTTCTGATGTAGGGTGGGTAAGGAAAGAATGCACCATGGAGTGACATCTGGGTTCAAATTCTCATCTCACTGTCCTCCCCAGAAACCCCAAAACAAACAAAAAAGAGAAAAGTTCTTTTTTTGGGTTTCCTAACTTAATTGCTTTTTAGGTTTGTTAGAGCATTAAATGAGGTAATAAAGTGTCAGTCTGGTAGATCTTGATAAATGGCAGCTGTTGCTGTAATGTAACATATGCTCAAAGCTTGTAGTGGAAGAATAGAAATCCTAAAGACAAAGACCACAAAGGATCAGGGTTAACAATGCAGAAAACCAGAAGTGGTTTTTCCCTTAATAACCATAGCCTTCATTAAAAAAAAAAAAAGATGGAGGAGCAAGAAGAAAACATGAAGGAAACAAAAGGGTAAGAAGGTGCTGCTACTGTTGATTTTAGCTTTTTGTACCAAATTCTCTTAAGATTAAAAACAAAAACAACATTCCTTTCACATCCTACACTTGACAATAAGTAGATACGTATCTAATGCTGTCTTTAGTGGTGATGCTTTTTGTGTCATTTCATAAGAAACTGCTTTTAAAAGTTATTCATTTGTCTGAAGGGGTAATTCACATGACTGGAAGTTTTAAAGGTACAAAGAGTCTACAGTGACGAGTCTCTTTCCATCCGTGTCCTTCCTCTACAAATGTGTGACATTACTTATTACCTAAGACCTTCTTTGGAGGCAATCAGTGTCACCAAGTATTTGCTTTTTGTTTTTCATATTTTATACAAGCAGCATATAATACACAGCATTCTACTTTGATTTTTTTAACATAATGATATTTTAGAGTTTGTCCCATATCTGAAGGGGGGAAATAATTTTCCTATTTTTTTAAAAATATATTTTATTGATTTTTTACAGAGAGGAAGGGAGAAGGATACAGAGTTAGAAACCTTGATGAGAGAGAAACATCTATCAGCTGCCTCCTGCACACTCCCCACTGGGGATGTGCCCGCAACCAAGGTACATGCCCTTGACTGGAATCGAACCTGGGACTTTTGAATCCACAGGCCGACGCTCTATCCACTGAGCCAAACCGGTTAGGGCTCCTTTTTGTTTTTGTTTGTTTTGGTGTTTGTTTGTTTAAAGGCTATTTTTTTCTTATAAAGGTTGAATTTTTTTGTTTGTTTTTAAAAAATTGTGGCCTTTAAAATCTGTGTAGGAAATTATTTTAAAATACTTGCAGAATATTGCCAATTGTTTTATAATTTGTGTCAGTGCCCCTTAGCACAGTGCACTTATAGAGCTCGAAGCATTGATACTCCACTCTGGATTCTTCCATTTATAGCTGAGCAGATAGGGAGGAGGGGATTTAAAACTTTGCCAAGAGTAGCCTAGCAATTCAGATCTTTTGTTAATCAGTTTGGGAATCCTTTTTCTTAACAGTTTTGTATGGTAAATATACATGCTCTGAGAAATATATGTAGAATTATTTCATAGATTTTTGTTGTTGTGCTTTGCATTTAAAAGTAAATGAATTATTATACATGTTATTGTGCAGTGGACTCCTGTTTTCTCAGGGATATGACTTGGGACTTTCCATATTAACTAGTACCTAGGACTTCACCTTCTTTTAAACCTGGGCTTCCCTGTTTTCGATGACCCCTGGCTTATTTAGGTGGTTTTCAGTGCAAGCATTCTCTGGGCGGGGCTGTGAGGGAGCAGTCCCAGGATGTCCAGCCCACAGTCAGTCCTGCTGAAATGCCCCTCCAGCACTGCGTCCTGTGCCTTCCCAGGAAGTTGGCAGCTCGCATTGCCCTGCATGGGAGCTCGCATTGCCCTGCACTGTCAGCTCTTTAATGGTTTTAATTTTTATTTCCTTCATTTCTGGGGTCACACATCTTCCTGTGGTTATTGTCCATTTGACTGCCCTTCCATAGAAATGAGAAAAATAGCCCATTTTTCTACTATTTGATTTGTAGGAGTTTTATGTGTTAATCTTATTTCTTATACCTAATTAATGCCAATATATTCTGCTATCATGTTCCCTGCCTTTCTCTTCCTATGGGATGCTTTTGTCATACAGAAGTTTTAAATTTTGATACCCACAGATTTATTGAGTCTTTATCTGTGACTTCTTTCATTCATTTTTAAAGGCCCAGATAATTTCAAGATCATCAGTATATTCTACTTTCTTTTACTACTTTAATAATTTTGTTTTTGTGTTGAGCTATTTAATGCATTTGCTATTTTATTTTTGAGTGGTATGGCGTAGGGATTTCACTTTTTTTAATAGTCTATTTTTTTTTCCACTAATTTGAACTTTACACGTATAAATCATTCTGTTTCCTAACTTTGTGTTTTCTTCCAATGTTCTATTTGACTTTGTATGCTAATAATACACTTTTTAAATGACTATACCCTTATAATGTACTAGGGGTCCAGTGCACAAAAATTTGTGCACTCGGCAGGGTGGAGGGGTCCCTCATCCTGGCCTGTGCCCTCTCACAGTTTGGGACCCCTCGGGGGATGTCCCTCCGCCCCCGAGGCTGCCAGCCGCCTGGAATCCATTGGGGCACCTATTTCCAGGCCTCAGCCTTGGGGGTGGAGCTGGCTCAGTCCCTCTGCCCCTGAGGCTGCCCTGCTGCCTGTAATCCGCAACCGGATCTATTTCAGGCCTCCATCGCCAGTGCCCTGCTCCTCCCCCCCGTGGTTGCGGCCTGTGCATTGCGCAGTGGCTTCTGGGCTGCGGCCTCCACCATCTTGGCTGGGCTAATTTGCATACAGCCACTCTGATTGGTTGGTGGGCATGGCTTACCCGTCCCGAAGAGACGGTTAATTTTAATATTACGCTTTTATTAGTTTAGATTTTGATATTGGTCAAGTAAGTCCTCCCAATTTGTTCTCTTTTTGTCTTCTTACACATTTATTCTTTGTATAAAGTTTGGATTCCCCCTATCAAGTTTTCTAAATCTTATTAGAATTTTGCTTAAGTCTGCATTAAATTTTTTTTCCTTTCATGAATAGAATTTCAATTTTATCCTCTCTGTTTACACAATTATTTTTTTTCATGTGTGCTAATGTTTTTTTCTGTCATCACTTTTTGCTGCAGATTATAACTACACCAACCAAGGTTTATCAAATTTGGCCTCGGCTAGGATCAAAATTAAGCCCTGAAACAGGGAGCTTTGGGTCTCCGTACACTCAGAATTCTGGCAAATTAGATAATGATATCTTAAATGAGCCAGTTCCACCTGAGATGAATGAACAAGCTTTTGAAGCCATTTCTGAAGAGCTTAGGATGGTGCAGGTAAATGTTTAGTTTCAGAAAAAATAAATAATGAGACATTCATTTAAACAATTTCCTTTATCATTTTAACGATAATTTTCAATGTTCAAAACTGTTTACTACCTTTTAAAGTATGGGTGTGTAAAGACTCCTGGCTTAGAAACCAGACTGTTCTTGTTCTTTTAATTCACTGCAATGTTTAGCAAGTCATTTTCCAATGTCTTGCGGCTTTGGTTCTCTTATATGTAAAGTGACCAGTTTGCCACTAGATTCAGATTCCAGACTGATTTGTTTATATGGCACAGTGCTATACCTGCTAAAGAAAGTTAAAATAGTTGAATCTTATTTTAGATGGAATTTTAGACCACTTTTGATATATTTGAAATAACATATAAAATTTGTTTATCTCAGAATTCTGGAGATTTAGTTATATTTTTAAGTTTTTCTATTGTCTAATAAAACTTAGAGTGATCCAGACCACCCAAACTTCAAAATTTTGCCTTTTCCTGGTGTGGAGGCCTTTCTGGTAAAGTCATTCTACATAGCCCTGAGAAATCTCAGAAAGCTCAAGCTGGCTCTGTGGCTTTACCCATAAATTTAATTTAATCACGTCTTTTCCTGTGCGTTTCAAATTATCTACTTTGACGGACCACAAGTGTAATTTTGAACTTATCTCTTTTGATGGCTTTCATTATGAAATTTATTCTGTCAGATATGAGGATGAGAAATCATTACTGTAGTCTTTTGAAATTGTTTTCTGGTTTCAAATTGGCCTTTGATACCTTTGCCCATATAAGGTTTTGAATTTTATTTTTTAATGCAGAAGAAATGGTGGAATCTGTAAGGTTTTCATTAAAAGACTCTTTGACAACTGAAGTTTTTGTGTTGCAGGAACAAATGAGTACTCTGCAGGTCAAGTTGGACGAAGAAGAGCATAAAAACCTGAAGCTTCAGCAGCGTATTGACAAACTGGAGCATCATTCTACACAGATGCAGGAGGTGAGACCAAGAGCACGGCCTCGGAAAGGTGGATCAGAGTCTCACGGGAAGAGCAGCCAAGACAGATTAGAGTTGTTTTCTCTACTTTGTTACTTCGCATACTGCTCTGATAAGGAGACATGCGCGTGCACACATACACACATACAGCTCTGGCCCTCTTTGTCTGTAGTGCACATGGATCCCTTTCTGTTTGTCCAGAAGAAAGTGGGATGACGGTTCAGGTGCCTGCAGGGATCCTTTCTTTTGTTGGGCATCCTCATTGTAGTTGAAGGGAACAGCCGATTTTCTTCTGGTCGCAGACTTTAAAACAATTTAAAAACAGAAACAAGGTAATGGTTTGGAGAGTATCTCATCATGCCAATATGCCTTTTCAAGTAAGTTGACCTCTTTCCCACAGCTTTTCTCATCAGAGAGAGCGGATTGGACCAAACAGCAGCAAGAGCATCTCTCACAGTTGAATGTCCTTGAAAAGCAGCTTCAGGACACTCAAACGAAGAATGACTGTAAGTGTGAACAGCTGGGAGCTTTCTAATCTGAATGCTGGAACTCAGTATCTTTCTTCTCATATGATAAATCTTTTTTAAAATATATTTTTATTGATTTCAGAGAGAGATAGAAACCAGTGATGAGAGAGTTATTGATCGGCTGCCTCCTTCACGCCCCACACGGGATCAAGCCCACAACCCTGGCATGTGCCCTGAACTGAATGGAACCCTGACATCCTGGTTCCTGTGTTGATACTCAATCTCTGAGCCACACTGGCGGGCCAGTCTATTTAAAGTTTTAATGCTGATTTGAAAGTGAATTGTCTTGAATTTATAAGATGAATAATGTGGTTTTTAAAAATATATATTTTATTGATTTTTTACAGAGAGGAAGGGAGAGGAATAGAGTTAGAAACATCGATGAGAGATAAACATCGATTAGCTGCTTCCTGTACAACCCCCACTGGGGATGTGCCCACAACCAAGGTACATGCCCTTGACCAGAATGGAACCTGGGACCCTCCAGTCCGCAGGCCGACACTATCCACTGAGCCAAACTGGTCAGGGCTGAATAATGTTTTTTATTAACCATTTATTTTTTCACTTACAGATGTAAACAATGTTATAATAGTAATGAAATAAAGCGTAAATTTTATGTTGGCATATATTCACAGATGTGGGAGTATCATTTGATTCCCAGTTTGTTGTTTTCAGCTTATGTCTCCTTTCATTAAAGTATTTGCAGTATTTTGTAACAATGCTCAAACAAAAAAGACAGCCCTTCTGTTTTTTTAAATCTAAGAAGTTACCTAATTTTGCTTCCCATTGCAGTTCCCGTAGAAGACCAGACATGTCTAATTCATTTTAGAAAGTCTTGGCACATTTCCAAGAGGTTTTCAATAAGGATTAGGTCAGTTAAATTATGTTAAATATCTTGATTTCTTTTTCTTATAATATGAAGAATTTTGATGCACATTTTAAATGTCAAAAATAAGTGACTTACAAGTCAGGGACAGACAGATGTTAATTCTTCTTTTTTGGTAGAAATATACCAAAAACCATAAAGGAGAGGATGAAAATAAAATCTTTTTCTAGGTATCTACCACTTAGCTGTTCAAAGTCAACTTTTTTTACTGATTGTGTGAAGATAACTATTACACTTATTTGCCTACTCTGTAAAAAATTATGTGTAGAGAAGCCTATTGAGGATTTATTTTGTTTGTCTTTTAGTTTTGAAAAGTGAGGTCCACGACCTGCGAGTAGTGCTTCATTCCGCAGACAAGGAGCTGTCTTCAGTGAAGTTGGAGTACAGTTCATTCAAGGAGAGTCAGGAGCAAGAACTCAGCAGCCTTTCTGAAAAGCACGTGCACATCCAGCTTCAACTAGACAATGTCAGGTAGAGTTGTTTCATTATGATTGGCCTGGAACCCAGGGATCCTTGAAGTGCACATGCTGTAAATCCAACTCAAACTAGTTGAACAAACTAAAAGTTAATTTATTGGCTCAGAGTATTGGAAAGGTTCAGAAGTGATTATGACTTCAGGGACACACCAGAACTTACCTCACACAGTGTTATCAGTGTGCATCGTTCTCTCTGTCTCTTCTGTTCTCCCTCTCTCAGTCCCTATTCTGCTTCCCTCTGTGTTGCCCTCATTCTGTCCTGTTGAGGGCCTTCCTCTGTGTGACTGGGAACAGATGGCCTCACTGCTCCACATTCTGTCCCCTCTTTAACAACTGTGAGGGAATCCTCTGTCCCAGCCACCACATGTCAATCGCAGGGAGAACTGGAATTGGTCTTGCATAGTCACCTGCTTACCTTGGACCAGTCACTTAGCGCAGGGTGTGAGCTCGTATTGGCCCAACAAGGTGATGTGCCTATTCCAGAGGGAAAGGTGTGCTCTTGTGAGAAGAGGTGGCAGGACAAGGGAGACCAAATCAGTAGTTGTCACCACTGTCCACATTAACTCCCAGGGGCTGGCTGGTTAGTCAAGTGCTGGGAACCTAGAAACAAAGTAATCTAAGATGTGAATTGTTTGTTTTCATTGCTGTGTTTTTTTCCTGGCTAATTTCAGGCTTTTCTAAAACATGTCTCCTGGGTCTATGGCAGTGATTTAATAATGGACATTTTGAATGTGATGCTATGAGTGTGATATGAGTGTGACTGCTCAATCTAGAAACCTTCTAATAGACAACCTTGAATTTAATTTTTACAGAACTTGCAAAAGTTAAAATCTGTAGCTCTTGAGTGTTTTCTGAGTATACAAGGAATTAAAATAGAGGAAGAAAACAAGATCTGCAGGCCAAATTCAACTCTATACATGTTTTCATTGGGCCTACCCAATTAGGTTTTTAAGAATATTAGAGTGTTTTTTTAAATGAGAGCTTTCTTATAAAAATCCATATTTCAGCATTTTAAAAATCAGTTTTGGTGGCATGTCACATTACTGCATGGTGACTAGCAGCTGCCCTGGGAGTCCCTCTTTCTCTTTATAGGGCACTGCGGCAGAGTCAGCACAACCTCTACCACCCTGCGCTGTTTCCCCAACACCAGGGCTACCAGTGGAGGCCGTTTATCATCGGGCGCACCTTTATTTTTTCTTAGATTGGCATTTGTTTTTAACACCTGAATCACTGAGTCTAATCTTGGCTGTGTCATAAACTAATTCTGGCTGATTTTTTTGAAAGGTCACTCCACTAATATTATTGGATCTTAATTTCCTCATGTTTACATATCAGAGTTGAACTAGATATAAAATGTTAAGAATCCACTATATTTGGCTATGTGTGTGTGTATTTAACTAGAGGCCCAATGCATGAAATTCATGCAAGAGTAGGCCTTCCTTCCCTCGCAGCCCTGGCTTTGTCCAGAAGGCTGTCTGGAAGGACACCCAGTCTAATTAGCATATTATGCTTTTTTTATTATAGATTTTCTATTAAAAATATCACATTCTTCCTTGCTTTTTTAACTGGACATAAATTAATTGTTCTCAATGCCTCAGGTTTAATACTGCATACATCACTTACTGGGCTGCTTATACTCACTCGTGGTACCCTCCCTGCATGAAACAGCACAACACCACTATGTGTTTCTTGAATTATTTTGCCTGCTTTATTTATACAGTTTGTATTATAAATACATATGTTCCCTCTCCCTACCATCTATTGTCTATGCACCTATGTTTAGCAACTGATTTTTACCACTTTGCAGTTAGAGAAGCATATAGATCCTTGTCTAATAACCTGTTTGTAAAAGCAGGGACTTCTGTTTTGGGTGGTCCGTGGTTAGGTTCATTGTTTACTACTACTTGGCTGAGCTCTGGATGTTTGGGTGTATTCCCAGTATGTGAGGGAGCAGAACCAGAGGATGAAAACCTAAAAAGCAATCCTACATAATAAAAGGCTAATATGCAAATTGTCCCTTCGACCAGGAGTTTGACCAGGGGGTGGGTCAGCCAGTTGGCCAACCGCTTACGGCCCCTCCCCCCGGCTGGCCCAACTCGATGGGCCCCAATCAGGGCAGGCTGGCCGGACCCCACCTGTGCACGAATTTGTGCACTGGGCATCTAGTAAATAATAGTCATGTGAATGAAAAGATAATTCTCTCCCAAGGAGTTTACACTCTTATTCATATTGAAGCCATGTTTGCCATCTTGAAAAATCTTTTTATAGTTTGGAGACTAGGTGATGAATGGATAGGAACTATCAACAAAACTAAATTAATGGCCAGTCCCTAGGTTCTATGAGGGTTAGGTCTAGACCCCCTAAATGAACCTCCTAAATGAGAACGAAGGTGGCTCCAGGCTGACACGCCCACTCTCTTTTCCATCACTGTGCTGTGGTTGAGTCTGTCTTATGTTTGTGCATCATGCATATTTTACATATGTCTTCGAGCTTTACACCAGTCGAGGCTTCTGTAAATTGGGAATGGTCTAGAGCTGGGATAAGCTGAACTGCAGATACTCTGACTGGATGGTTAGTTTATATTTGTGCTTACCATTGTAAAAATATTTCCTGATAAAGATCAGAGAATGAAAAGCTTCTTGAGAGCAAAGCCTGCCTGCAGGATTCCTATGAAAACTTACAAGAAGTTATGAAGTTTGAAATTGACCAACTTTCAAAAAACCTCCAAACCTGCAAAACGGAAAATGAGACTCTGAAATCTGATCTGAATGTAAGTGAAGGGTATTGATTCCTGACCTTGTCCTAGACACGTGACTGCTCACTGGAGCTCAGGGCATGTACTGCTTAGACCTCCTCCTAACTTCCTGTGCAGCCTGGCCCGTGGGCCTGCCACACAGAAGGAACTTGATGTGTTTGTTGACTACACATGGTTAGTAACAGTTACTTAAACCTAATGTCACATTGTCTTTTAGAACTTGATGGAGCTTTTTGAGGCAGAAAAAGAACGCAATAACAAATTACTGTTACAATTTGAAGAAGATAAAGAAAACAGTTCTAAGTGAGTGCTATTTATATTCTCCATTAGTTGACTAGAATGCCATTTACTACCACATTCTTTGTCTTGTTTTTCTTAATTGTTAATGCCCTGTAAAGTTATTTTTTTAAAGCATTCCCAAAATGAATATCATGTTTTTGTATAAATGGCTGTGTAGTGAAATTTAATTTTTTAAAACATTCAATCTTTTAAATGAATAGTAGTGATCAGAACTTGGGGCTTTCTATAAATAAATTGCAGTATTTATCATTGGAAGGTGGGGATTGATTTTTAGTTTTGTCTGTACTACTACTTTTCTCATTGCTCTTTTTTTCTTCTGGTCCTTTAATATGAATGCTGTCTTCCCTTTCTCTCCAAGTTCTTTTCCTTGATGACCTCTGTCAGTCTCTTGGCCTCAGCCAACCCGATAATTATTACTCTAATGAGAAGAATCTGTATTTGTTCATTCAGCAGCTGCTTACAGAGTTCTTATTATGAGACAGAGTCTCTTCTAGGCCCTGCTATAAGTGATGAAAACATCTGGCGGATCCAAACAGCTGGTTGGGAAACAGACAGTTAACATTTAGTCATTCATTCAAACATTTCGTGATATCCACAGCCAGGCTCTATTCTGGCAAACACCAGAACATGCAAAGATAAGACAGGACAAAATGTCCCCTTCCTCATGAATTTTATATACTAGTGCAGAGAATTAGGTAATAAACAGATACTAGATACTATATGCTATGTTTGGGGTCTCAAAGTACTTGGAAGAAAAATAAACTGTTGTGCTATAAAAATGGATTTTCATTCAGTAATTGTTGAAGAGATGGGTTCAAATTTCTGATTTGTACTGGAGCACAATGCCTACCACCAAGTTTATGCCTAATAATGTTTAGTTGCATTGCACTGAGTCTCCTGCACAAATAGACTCAGTTCCTGTGTTCGTGGAATAAAGTCATTAGTAAAAGAACTCTTCTCTTCCAGAGAAATCTTAGATGTTCTTGAGGCTGTGCGTCAGGAGAAACAGAAAGAAATGGTCAAGTGTGAGCAGCAGGTAAGTATCTTGACTCTGACTCTAAAACTGGAGTTTTGTCATTTTCCTTGGTGTCGAAAGAGGTTTATTATAACAAGTGTCTCAGCTTTCATATGTTGAAAATTGGTAATAAAGAGATGGAGTGTTTGATTGCTTGTATTATTTCTCAGCTCTATTTTTCTAACTCCCAGATGGCTATTATCATAATTTTTTAGTGGCCTCCTGATAGAGACCACAAAATCATTGTCTTTTAACCCAAGTTATTGTTTTTCAAGTAATACTCCTGTGCACTGTATAATATGAAAAGCAGGTTTTACATTTTAAAATTATTTTTTTGTTTTATCGTTGATTTTATAGAGAGAGGAAGCAAGAGAGAAACATCGATTTGTTGTTCCACTTATTTATGCATCCATTGGTTGATTCTTACATGTGCCCTGACTGAGGCTCGAACCTGTAATCTTGGTGCATTGAGACAGTGCTCTAACCAACTGAGTTACCTGGCAAGGGATTCAGGTTTTAAAAAATGTATGTGTAGTTAACTGTGTGATTTAATTCTTTTTCTAAAAAGATTTATTTTTCCCCCATAGATGGCAAAAGTACAGAAACTGGAAGAGAGTTTATGTGCTACCGAGAAAATCATCAGTTCTCTGGAGAAGTCTAGAGATGCTGACAAGGTGGGAGGTGGTGAAATACATCCCTCTGTATTTTATTCATAAATGTTCCTTTAACCTCCCAGTCTCCTGCTGTCAGGGTGACTGGTAGCTAGCATTTCTGTGTGCACCTATAACTTGTGCATCTTCCAAGGTTACTAGAGAATGAGGTCTTTTATTTAAGTTAATTTTCCACATAACTTTAGAGCAAACTGTTCTATTTCTCTTGATGGTGGTTTCTGTCCCTTTTAACTGTTAGCATGGCCCTTTCTTTTTGACTCTGAGTACATGATACAAATTCTCAAATCCCCATAAGAAGCATAAATATGTATGTCCAAGTATAAAATTAGCTATAAAATCCTTATATGTCTACAGTTACTCATTCATAAAACCAAAACAAGCTATTAAATAAAATGGTATGAAACCCATTATAGTACAAATTGAGAACACTAGTAATGTCATGTGATATATATTCTCAAATGAAACTGACTTCTGTTGTCATTAGAAAAGATAAACAACCTGTCATTTAAAAATGATCTCTTCAATGTCATTGGGTATGAAGATACTGTTTCTATCCTCGTCAGGAAGTTGTAACTGACCTCATGAGCCAGATCCAGGAGCTGAGGACATTAGTTCGTGAGAAAACAGAAACCATAGACAGCCTGAAGCAAGAGCTGAAGGACATCAATGTAAGTTCTCTTGCCAGCAATGGATTAATTTGAGCATGAGACCCACCCATAGATTTCTCTGGAGGTTAACAGATGCTCCACCAGGAAAGAGATTCTGTGGTCACATAGATTTGGAAACACTGGTTACAGCTCTACAAGATCTGTATTTGCAGAACCGGCAGAGCCTTTAAATGCTTATGTGCAGTGTGAGTGTATCTACGTTAAACAGTGGTGCTTGCTCCTTCCCTCCGGTCAAGGTGAGGGTTTTGGTCAATGTTCCTCCCTTCTCTGTCCCACATTGAGCTTGCTACCCTCTACCCTTATTTCTGATGCAGACTCCCGATAATGATGACAAAACAGATGTTTTTTCACTGATACCTGTGGGACTTTTCCACTCCTTTTTGCCATCCATGCATTTATTCTTCCATTCCTTACTTCAGCAAGTATTGGTTGAATTAATTGTGTTAATCTGGTCATCACCTTCAAACTTGGACTCATTCTTAAGTTATTTTAATCTTAAAATACAAATCATAAAGCAGACAGCTCTTGTATCATAACCTTTTCTGCAGTGTAAATACAACTCTGCTTTGGTTGACAAAGAAGATAGCACAGTGTTGGTTAAGACACAGGAAGTGGAGATTCTGGATCTGAAAGAAACCCTTAGGCTGAGAATAATCTCTGAAGATATAGAGGTAATGTTAATACATCATATCCTTTTTTCTTTATTATATGTATATGGAGATTATTCATGAAATAAATGGGGGATTTTTAAAAAAGGAGTAAGACATAATTAGAGTCATTTTCCCCGGGGCAGTTAGGAATTAAGAGATAAGGGTAACATTTTTATATTTTATCTAGTTGATTTAGTTTTATTTATTGGTAAGTTCCTCTAACTGACCTGGGAGGGGGAAGGTAAGGGAGAGTAGAGTGCAGTTCAATTTCGATTAGGTATCTATATGAATTTACTGTAGTGTTGATCTCTAGGCATGTTCACTAACTGCTTGGTTTGTCTTGGAATGGATTACCACACAAGCCAAAAAAAAAGTTCTCACTTAAAACTCTCTTAACCTTTTAAAAATCACACATAGTAATGATTTGCAAATCCTTATTGGAGAACCACAATTAAGAAATTCTGCTTTTGTGGGGATTTTCTCCTAATAGAGGGATATGCTCTGCGAAGACCTGGTTCATGCTACTGAGCAGCTGAACATGCTCACCGAGGCCTCGAAGAAGCACTCGGCGCTCCTGCAGGCGGCCCAGGAGGAGCTGACCAGGAAGGAGGCTCGGATCCAGGAGCTTCAGCACGAGGTGAGGTGCCTGCAGGGGCCGGCGCCACTCCACATGGGGCCTGGGCAGAGGCTGCCTGTTGTTGAGGTTCCTGCCTTGGCTAATAGGGCACTGGGGTGGTTGGCGGCTGCTCTGTGGGTTCAGACTTGTTGGGCTGTCTTTCTGCCTGTCCTCAACCCTTGACATGTGCCAGCAAGTTCTAGCTGCTGTGTAAGGTTATGGCTGATTGTCATCCTCTTTTTGGCTGCTGCTGTTTTATATTTTGTATTTTTCTTCAGATGATTCTTTGATAATTTTTGAAGCTTAAAAACATAGTGTGTATTTTTTAAGTGTAACTGAATTTATGAGAGAAAGGGAGCTGAGAGCATTATAGTAGTAATTGAAGTATACAGACATAGATGGCAGCCCCAGATTTTACAACTTATCATTTTAAAAATTGTTGTTTTTTTAAAAATATATATATATTATTGCTTTTCAAATTATTAATCAACCCCCCCCCCCAAAAAAA